>JAVTVY010057361.1:0-30276 GCA_036873755.1 Hanleya hanleyi | reverse complement strand
AAACAAATCCAAACAACCCTACCGCAAATGTATAGAAGTAGATTTCCCAGGGGTACAAACATTGATCCTATACCTCCAGTATGGGACTATATGGGGCTATAACGTACTTTTTCAAAAATTAAACCGATTCGCCGCGGGACACTTCCTATCATGTTCTAAATGACGAGACTAAGAAAACGAGACCCCACAACTCTACCGCAAATGTCGAGAAGTGGGTTTCCCAGGATGGTCCTATACCCCCCATACCCCATATAGGCATTTTCACGTAATTTAGGATAAAGTCCGTGTTCCGTATTTTTTCAGGAAAAATTTTACATGCACCCCCCCATGCTTGAAATATACTTCACTTTGATACCTCATACAACTCCATCGGCCCATTAGGGGCTCCCCTAGCTCCAAAACGTCTAGCAGGACCCATACAAGGTCCAGTTTTCGACACTAGGTGACCACATCCCGACGAAATGGCCAGTTTTCGACACTGGATGTGCCGCCATCTTGAACATACGTGCCGCCATCTTGGATATGGCCCATAATGCACCGGGTCAAAATACTCGCTTCTGATTGGCTGAGAGCTCTGTGACGGATTTGAAATACTCGCTTCTGATTGGACGAGAGCTCCGCATTGCGTCTGCGCATGCGCAGAATGATATTCCTACCGCACATCCAACCCATCAGATGCCCCTTCACGAATGCTTCACTTTGATACCTCACTCGACCCCATTGGTCCATTAGGGGCTCCCCTAGCTCCAAAACGTCTATTTCCATACCTTTGGCCACCGCGCATGCGCAGAATGCCGATATTTCAACCCCACACCCAGCCCATCAGATGCCCCTTCACGAATGCTTCACTTTGATACCTCATATGACCCCCATTGGACCATTAGGCTCCCTAGCTCCAAAACGTCTATATCCATACTTCGGCCACCGCGCATGCGCAGAATGCCGATACTTCAACCCCACACCCAGCCCATCAGATGCCCCTTCACGAATGCTTCACTTTGATACCTCACTCGATCCCATTGGACCATTAGGGGCTCCCCTAGCTCCAAAACGTCTATTTTCATACCCTTTGGCCACCGCGCATGCGTAGAATGCCGATACTTCAACCCCACACCCAGCCCATCAGATGCCCCTTCACGAATGCTTCACTTTGATGCCTCACTCGATCCCATTGGACCATTAGGGGCTCCCCTAGCTCCAAAACGTCTATTTTCATACCCTTTGGCCACCGCGCATGCGTAGAATACCGATATTTCAATCCCACACCCAGCCCATTAGATGCCCCTTCACCTAAGCTTCACTTTGATACCTCACTCGACCCAATCGGACCATTTTATCTAGGGACTACTTTTTCTCCGCGGAAGCTTTTTTCCGCGACCGAATCACCGCCAGACCGCATCACCGCGGAGGAATACAAAGGTTACAGGTTGCCGGAACTATAGTCACCCAGAGTTACCTCCCCCTAGATTGGAACTCTTCTGTGTTGGAGGTGGTTTTCCCCCAACGATCACATGATCGTCACGTGATCAAGTTCCGCCCCAAATACGCCCCAGGGGGAACAAAAAAGTAGGTCAATAAGCTCTGTAATGCTCTTTCTATACTACTAACGACTACATTTCCATAACATACAGTTCTCTGTATCATGCTATCAAATATTTTTCAAATGTGAGATTATATTTGCTATTTGGTGAATGTTTAGTTAATAAAATTCATCTGTTTGATTAAATTTGTCTATGTAGTATAACTTTGCTCATATATCAATTATATGAGCCACCGTTTCATGCAGTAGAGAATATATGGTGAATAGTATTGTTACATTTAATTCCCTGCGACGTATATATCTCACAGTGTGAAATATAACCGAAATATTTATCAACTCACCTGCCGTATATCAAAAGTCTGCAAATTAATCGGTTTCATTTGCACCTGATGTCCCAGTGTGGCATATATAATTGAATATAATATAATTATTTGCATATCTTTGTACTGTGTACGTTATGCTGTGTCATAAGGGCCTGTCCAAGCTGCAATAGCCAATGTCCACAAACGGTAAATATAATAGCAAATGTATGGCGCATATAAGTGAAATATATGGCAAATGATGCACATTTACAAACGCTGGCAAATAATGAAGCAACGATATTTATTTACTACAGTAGGTAATACAATATCATACGATATATGTTCTGTGGTGACCTGCCGATTAAATACATTTGTCTATATTTGTCTTTCCATTGGTGCACCATACGTACACCATGGCCCTGATGTGTATGTTAAAAGCATGCAAATTATATCCACATATGTTAATATTTACAGGTCCGTTTAAAATTTTGCAAATATAACAGTTATATTCAACTTATATTTAGTGGTAATATTAAATAATATCAAATCAAGATTTTCGTGTAGTGTGACCTACGTGGTCGTTTGGCGTAGCGTCTGTTCCGTATGAGTGAACAATATAGAAGTTGTCTCGCTTGAAAGATAATGCACTTCTGAATTTGATACACCAGGATCAAGCTGCAAAAGTTAGTTTAAAAAAAATTCTCATGAGTCCAATGTTATTTTTTGCGATTATTGGAACTCTCGCAGGTTACATCCCATATGACGTCGGCCGGAACACATCCACATGACCTACACATGTGCAAGTCCCGAATCCCATGTGGTCACAGTTCTATGCGGTGGAGTCTTAGGTTAACCTTAGATGGACCGACAAATTGACCCCCTCCCACGCCCGCTTCTTGATTGCTCTCTGAATCTGCCTGTGTGATAAATTGCAGAGATCTATACGGGAATGAAATTGACCTGAACAAGCGAGTATAAAAGATTTATGATTTTTGTTTGTGATCACTCAAGCAGGACGATGATTCATAACAGAATTGATTACAAGTGTTACATACGAAGCGACTGTTCCAATATCAAACCGCAACATGCAAGACAATATTTGTGGGTTGCCGCGAGGGAAGCAGCGATCAACCCCTCAACAGACCAACACCTCGCAATCGCCTCCTTGCCCATACTCCTGCGGCCTTGTCTTGCCTTCGACATTTTATTACATTCCAGGACTGACGTCCAATGACTCAGGCAGCCATATAACGGTTGTTTAATTGGGAGTATTGTAAATATGTCCCTGCACAGAGTATTATGTTCAAATAAAAAAAAATGTATATTTAGACGATCTTATAGTAGCTGTCATGTGTCCCTTCAATACTCAGGATAACCAGTATTGTATTTCATGTATTGGTGTTTGCATGTCTTTCTATACTTATACATTTGTCCGCATTGATTCAGCCCATATTCTTCAACGGTTCTCTTTTTGGTCGGTTTCCGTGTTTTTCTCATTAGCAATTTTACAGCATTTCATTGGTATATCATAAAATCTTATTTTCATAACAATTTGCTTGTTTCCCCCGTTTTTCTCTGTTAAGAATAAAATCACTGATATGCCATGTGTTGTGTATGTCCGCATCTTCGTATCATCCATTTACTATATGCAGAACATTTCAAATGTTGCTTGGCATGGACGCATTTTTGTTCAAATCTACGGCTTCTGTCTTGCTGTATTTTATTATGAAAGAAAAAATTAAGAATATTACAAAATATATAGTTTTAAGAAATCATATTTGCCGTTGTTACTTGGAATGAATTTGGTTGTATACACTCTATATAATAAATACATTCCGTCTATATTTATTCAAGATGTAAACTTGCATTTATATGAATAGGACGAAGCCTCAACAGGAACGAACAAGGCCGAAACCTTTCTAGTCAAATTGCCTACATTGAGTCGTTTTGACCTAAAATAGCTCGGATCTGTCACGTATGTACCCGGACCTTCGTACAGCAAATCTCCACTTCTCATCACCCTTTTACACACATCTATGCATCTTCATCATCACCCTATCCACACAAGCCTTCTTAGCATGGTACATATGACTAAGTTTTCCTTGTCCAGTTTTCTTGTATCCGTGTGAACGACTGACCACAATCTATTTTACAAATTCTCCGGTTGTCTAGTTTCTTAGATCGTGTGTACGAGTAACCAGTTTTAGTTGCGGGCAGCACGCCGCTATATCCGTTAAAACTGGAGCATAGAAGTGATATCGGTGTCTTTTGCAACCGAGAACTTTTGACTTGTTATCCTGAGAATCTGGGGCATTCTGAAAAAAATAAATCAGGGTAATCGTCTGATTCTTGTACTTATGATCCACAGATTGGTTATTCCAAAGGCATATGTAGGTTGTAGTCCGCCTAGGATTATCGACACGGCTCTGTTTTTCGCAGTTCATTTGATGCAGGGAAAATATCAACTTCTCAGTGCGTTCTAGACATCCAGGCTTCTTTTCTAGGACGACGTGTACATAGGAACAATTATTTCTGGCTGTGATAGATAGGACAGTGGAAAACTGGGTCGCGTGTACCACGTGTAAAACGCCTCTCCGGCAACCCGGGAGACCCTGGCGCTTCCGGGGCTATAGGTGGTCCCTGGTCCCTCGCCTGACAGGCTGTGAGGATCGCTTATTTTAGCTTTGTGTAAATAAATCGGTATCATATTGGTTCTAATGTACCATGATGTAAAGGTCGTCATTTTTTTATGTGTTAAATATAACTAGAAAGTCAAATGGATTCAGGCATGAAGTATGATTTTTTCAATATCAATGCGTGCTTATGAATGCGAAACAAACGTGAAAATAGAACCATAAATCACCACAAATCTGCATAAATTATGTTCGAATTTATTTCCGGAAAAAAAGCTTAGAACGCATCCCCGGAGATCTGGGACTTCGGAGCTTCCGGAGCCTAGGCGGCCCCTGAACCCTCGCCTGTTGGGATGTCAGTATTTTCCTGTTTTATCTTTGTGTGAATGGATCGTATCGGTAGGCATATTGGTTTCCCTTCCAAGAACTGAAAGTCATCGTTTTGTATGTTTTAAATATAACTAGAAAGTCAAATGGATGCAGGCATGAGGTGCGATGTTTTCAATATCGATGCTTGCTTATAATTGCGAAAAAAAATTGAAAATAGAACTATAAATCTGCATGCAGTATTATCAGTTTTATTTCCGGGAAAACGCTCAGAACGCATCTCTGGCGATCTTGGACCTCGGAGCTTCCGGGCCTAGGCGGCCCCTGGACCCTCGCCTGTTGGGCTGTGATAGTGCCCGACGACACTGGCACTACTAGTAAACGATATGGTCCAGATTGCATTATTAAGGTAGACTCGCTTTGGATAGAGTTTTTCGGAGCCGTACGAGTGACGAGACTCTATTAAGTCGTTACTTATTATGTCGTCCCATGTCACTTTTACGGCTCTGTAGGGGTTCGTCCGCGTTCTGAAGTGTAAATGTTGTGAACGAAGAATTCCAATTTTATGGCTGGGCTCACGAGTCTGATAGACTTTACCCCGACGTCTCTCACTCCTCTTCAGCGTTCCATTTCCGGTTGTGGAAGCACTCACCTCTTTGTATCGATATTCCAGTCACGTTTTATATGACGAACTGTTCCACAAACGTTATATGAGGAACTGTCACACAGATGTTCCAAACTGAACCGACTTCAGAATAGATCAACTGTTTATATGCCAAGCTAAATAATTACTTGCGCTCCGAAGAGATTTTGCATTGCATTAAGCAAGGGGCAAATAGTGCATATAACACGACGTTAATTTCACTATCAAACTACCGAGGAAAGCTTCTGAAATCACTTTTGCAATTGCCGGTACGTGTTGTTAAAATTTTTCATCTTTGAACGTTGAAATGACTAACGTTCATTCGCTTCTTTTTTATGTATTGATTACGTTACCTACTGACCTACGTGGTCGTTTGGCGTAGCGTCTGTTCCGTATGAGTGAACAATATAGACGTTGTCTCGCTTGTGAAAGATAATGCACTTCTGAATTTGATACACCAGGATCAAGCTGCAAAAGTTAGTTTAAAAAAATTTCTCATGACTCCAATGTTATTTTTTGAGATTATTGGAACTCTCGCAGGTTACATCCCATATGACGTCGGCCGGAACACATCCACGTGACCTACACGTGTGCAAGTCCCGAATCCCATGTGGTCACAGTTCTATGCGGTGGAGTCTTAGGTTAACACTCTTTGTGTGAAGGAATTTACGATGTGAAGAAAAGAATCTCAATCTGAAGCTAGGAAACAGCTTAGCTATCACCAAGGTATATCTCCTATCAGGCGTCAAACTCAGTCATCAATATAAATTATCATTCATGACCTAGTTTTTTGTGCAGTGTATATTTTGACTTTGTATTTGCTGAGTGTAGACTATTTTATTACTGCAGGAGCAGTCTTTTTTTCAGTAAGGACCACTGGACTCGATTTATGAAATTTTTTAAGAGACCGTTTAGCATATTTGATATGCTTTATCCTTGAAGAACGTCCGTTCTGTAAACAGAAAAAACGTCTATTTTTCATCTTATATTACGTGTTATTCAGTAAGAGCTACTGAAGTCGTTCAAACAGTTTAAGAGATTGATGCAGAGACCGTTCAGCTACTTTGATTATCAAATCTCGGGACAGAATATCTGGAAGATATCGTGTTCAGCCTTTGATATTTTATTTATTTATTTATTAGACTTTGAAATCGAATCAGGATGAGTGCAACAGGTAGACTAAATCAATCCAGACCTCCGAAGTGAACTGAAATCGACATCAGAGTAACGTCCGCGGGTAAAGTGGTGGACGTGCAGGAAACGTTTTCTCTTAACCATATCTGGCCTGGGCGATTTGGGGTGTACCGCAGCCTAGCGGGGGGGGGGGCGGAAAGTGCCCCCCCCTTTATATTTTCGCTATCACTAAGGCTAGGGAGCTGAAACGTACCACACTATATCATTGGGTCAAGCTTTACAAGAAAATGTAAAAAATCCAAGATGGCCGCCAAGATGACGTCACTGTGACGTCATTTCCAAAAAGAGCATTTTTCAACCATTTTTTGGTCAGAATTTAAAAAAAAAAAAAGTTTTTTCTTCGCAAAAACCGCATGATAAATTAGTAAAAAATAATCTAATATGAAATAAAATAGATTTTACTCACTTTTCCATACAGAAAAGCAAAATTTTTGAAGAAATATGACGAAAACGTCACTTTTCTGTTACCCCACATGGCCGCTATTTTGAATTTACCCATGATCCTCTGCTCGGGGGGTCATGCAAATAGGCTCAAAATGACCCCAATATGATAATCAAAAAAGTCAAGAAGTTTCAGCTCACAATTTTCTGTCGTTCCGGAGATAGAAGCAAAAAACCAACGCCCCCCCCCCTCCCCCCCCCCAAGGCCAGGTAGGGTTAAACCGGGAACGTTTAAAAGTTTTGAATATTAATAAAAAATTTGATTGGACGATCACAACCGGAAACGTTATCCTTTTAATCGGAAACGTTTAAAAGTCTCGAATATTACTACCGGAAACGTTTGTTTTTTGAACCGAAACATCGTTGAACGTAAATTACGTTACACGTTGAAGGCGGATTTCATTATTTGACGCGTAAAATAAACTATAGTTTGAATATTGCAGGTAAGAATACAGAATTATCATTGTTGGTCATCAAGTTTACGATGTAAAATGTAGCACGTTGTTCTTGAGTGACGCGTAAATTGGCGCGATTTATGGCGCGGATGGCCCATGTATCGAAAGATTGTGACGACCTACATGAACATTACGTGAAAAGCTACACGTCGGAGAGTTGAACGTAAATTACGTTGCGTGAAAAGTTACACGTTAAAAGTGAGTGTCCTAACTCGACGCATAAAATGAACTAGTTTGAATACTGGCGGTGAAAATACAGAATCATGATTGGTTGGTTATCAAGTTTACGTTGTAAAATGAAAGCTCGTGTGAAACACGGGCGAAGAGCATTTCCCCAGATAATTTTTTAACACAAAATTTGGTACTCACAGGGCTTTAGATCTCCCCAATTTGGGCACACCCCCTATTAGGAATGGCAATTGCTTTTAGGATGGGATAGAGGGTGGGGCACATACCCCTGGACGATGAGCAATCATCCCTGCTAGAAGTGCCTCTGAGAAGGGATTTCTTCACCAATGGCCGAAATCCAGTGTGAGGCAACACCAACTTTATTTTGCGTTTCATGGGCCCACCGACATTAAAAAGTCGAATAAAAATAAAATTTCAAATTGCCACTTTTATATTTCCTACGAAAGTTTGAACATAAAGATGTTAACCCCCTTTTTATTCCTCATTGTATGAATTAGGCTGCATGTTGTATTCTATCTGAAACAATGCCAGCAAATAAAACAACAACAAAAATACCTTTCACTATAATTTTTCACTGTAAGTCAGCGAATTGTTGTTGTTGTAAAATGCTGCTAATACTACTTAGGCAATAACGACATTCAATTAAATCGGGAACCTTCACTGGCTGTGTGATCTATCACTCTGTCATGGTACCCATATTTCGACAGTGATGCAGTATGTCAGAGCTAGGAAATGGAGGGTGTTCCAACAGCTCATCTGATACAGCATGGTTTAAGTTACCGAATCACACCATTTGTAGATCGCTGTCAGGTTATCGCTTAACATTTAACAATTTCTGAAAATGACAGCATTTTAATATCCGTCCAACCTGACTGACATAATTTACTGGCTTACCTATTCATAAATCTGTATTGGCTAAGATCACATTATGCCTTATATATATACTGTGCTTATGGAGCTGCTTGTAACTTTGTTCACTGCTGAAAATGCTATAACTAATAGCGAAATATACAGAATGAAATTGTCACCCCTACTCGGAGTTGCTTTTCTTCTATATTATTGGAAAATCATCAGTGGTTCCAATGGATTACTTCAATTAGATATACATGTAAAATTTACCAGGTGGGATGTGCCACATAGCAGGTATGTAGAATTTCCACTTCAAAAATCTTTCTACTTTTTCAGTTCAAAAAATAATTACCAACATTTGTAACTATGCTGTAAAAATGCAATGGTATGTGCAATTTCACATCTCGATTTTCAAATAAATTCTGGGGACCTCCACATAAAACACAAAAAATGAGCATTTACTGAGCGATAATTTGTTATTTTATTCATTGAAAATTGACCAGAATGCATCCCCCGACATCTGGAAGCCCAGGGCTTCACAGCCACTGGAGACTAAAAAAATGTAATTGGAAACAGGATCAAATTATTATATCAGTATTAATGGAGAGAGAAATAGCACTGATTCTGGAAATGAAATGTTTACTTTGTTGACACAAGCAGTCTACTAGTCCACTTATGTAAAGTGCATTATGCAATAAGTCAACCACTGCAGGTTTTATTACCTGAATGGTCAACATACAGGCCTAAAATATGAGGCCTGTACGGTAAAGCAGAATATCAGTGTTACAGTATGACTATTTGACCAAAATGGCCTGACTCCAAGCTCACTTGAATTCTTGCAATTCTCCATACTGACCATATTGATGGCAGCATATCTTCTCTGACTGCATTTTAGTTATGTGTGTAAGCAGGGCTTGATGTAGCCTAGATTTAGATATATTTAGCTGACTATACCCTATGCCACATGTATATGTCAGCGCTAACAGCACCAATGTCCTTTCAATCCATTTTTAAACCATAATCTTAATAAAATTAGTAATTGTAAAAAAGAATGTATAATGAAATATAAATCAAGCAATATGTTGATGGGCTGCAAAATCCGTATGAGAGGTAGCCCTTCAATTTCAATCAAAAAAAATAAAAAATTCAGTCCTTTGAAATCCTTTGTCTGTCTGACAATAATAAACTTCATGAACAGATGAAATGCCAATAAATTGTGCTATATAAGTTTACTGTCTATAGTGCCACCCAATGATGATCAATATCACGAAACTACATGATGGCGCAAAATCCTCAGATGTGGCCTGGGGAATGTAGATATTGGACTTAATTCATGAAAATTTCATATATTTAAAAAAAATGGCCATTTGGCTTACAAGGGATGTGAATTATAACACTGGGAATGTTACATTCATGTTCAGTAAAATATAATTACTCTCCCCTCATTAAGAAGCAAATTTCCATTTTTCTGAAAACAAAATCTTATTTTGAGATGCAAGAATGCGTCTCCATGATTCGCCAACACCACCAAAATCTGGTCAGTCCTTTGCCTATCTTGCAAGATCATTATGCCCAAATTTCATGGAAATCAAACACGTTGTTCAGAAGATATGATGTTACACATGTTTACCTGCATTCATGTCTATAGCGCCACCTAGTGACGACCAAATGCCACGAAAAACAAGCCGGTGAAATGTAAAGCCATAGGAAGATGGCACATAAAGAAATTTAATCGTGATAATGGTTATGGGGGGTTTGCCGTTAAGTCAGATAATTGAGATTTTTCATTTAAATGACAATTTAGTTTGCACCGAAAGGGAATTAAACAAGTCGTTCAGATGAAATCGTCACAGAAAGGTTTACCTATGCTCTGACTACAGCGCCACCTAGTGGTGAGCAGCGGGTATCGAAACACAACCAGAAAAATTTCCCAGGCCTAAGGAGATAGCACGCAAAGTTTGACCTGAAAATATTTAACGGTTTCAGAGATATTCACGTTTAAAGTCGCGGCGGCGGCGGCGGCGGCGGCGGAGCCGTTTCTCATGAAAACATAAGAGCATCCACTTTGTGGAAATGCTCTAATTTAGCACGTCGTTCTTGTGTTTAACGCGTAGATTTTTGACGAATTATGGCGCGAACGGCCCTTCACACACCTAATATCGGATTCACCAGTGCATACAATCAGCATACTGAATCTTGGGATTCTGTCTCACAACGATACATACATTTCTCTCGTGTCTCTTTATCAGACGAACCATGTATAGGGATGATGCTATCAACTGTTGAATATAACAATAGTAGCCATGACAACGCCATTATATTTTTACGGCGTTCAATACCAACTGGTGTATTAACCTTCCGTCTCGGGTCATTTGATCTATATTTCTGTTTCGCGGTGAGGTATGAAACCTGGATCACAGGCACTGGCTTGTCAGCGCATTCAAGCTTAACCATATAACAACGGACCTTGAATGTGACTGATCATAGAATCTGAGGATACGCTATCGTTCCTCCAGTTTTAACATGGTACATTTATGCAATACACTCTGACATACAATTACTCTGACATATGTAGACGTTTCGTAGAGAGAGACTGAGAGGGAATCAGACTATAGTTGAGGATCGAGCCGACAATTTTTACGGTAAGCCGAATATGTTACCAGGGTTGTCTCCATGCACGGATGATATACAATGATCAACCGAGATTGAGTGTGAAGCTCCACCTACTTTGGGCCATACGATACCGGTATTTGAGGTAAACCACAAATTACAAAGAAACCCTAATCAAAAACCCTGTAGGATTCCTATAGGAAACTGTCCAATTGGGTTATATATGATTTTGAAACTTTTCCTTTTAGGGCAGTCCTAGCCCTATAGGACACTATAGGACTGTTCTATAGGAATAGTGCCAAAATACTTTAGGATCCTATAGGACCATGAGGACAGCCCTGTAGGATTTCCCAAATCATCCCTTTCGATATTTCGATAGAATTGATTCCAACTTATCGTGACGATAAGCTCGTAATTATCAGTCACAACTCCAAGAAATATCCTCAATAATTACGACGAAGTATGTAAATTTTCTGTGGACAATTATTCCAAAATATATATATATAATAAAAACTCGTAGCTCACTCTTAATAATTCTTAATATGTCTGAAAGGATACATGTAGTCTCGGCGTCAAATGGTATAATAAAATAAAAAGGCATAGGAAATCTCTGAAATCTGCTTTTGGGAAGTCCGACAAAGATTTGAAAACTTAGACGATCAAAAATTCCCATGTCTGATTATGATCAGGACTAGCCTTTCGGTGAAATTTGATTATCTGAGCAAAGAAAGAATGTATCTTTTAGCGGAAAAGTCATGCTACCTGGCGTGATGGGCCAATTGTGGCGCTGAATATTATGAAAATATTGACTTGTTTTGAGGGGAATATGCAGTTTTGTTGCCTCGAGGATGTGCATATTTCTGCAAAACTGCATATTCCCCTCACAAGACAATAATTTTATTATTATATTTATCAACTTAACTCTGTGCTAATCTATTATCCCTTGAGCAAAATATTGTTTTATGTTTTTTGTTGCAAGAGCACAATCCTTCCGCCTGCAACATACTTAATTATCATGCACGAGAATCCAATGATTCTGAGCTGCCATCACTACTATTGTGTAAATCTCGCAACACACGTATAGTTGTTCGATGACGCTTTGTTAGTTACTCCAATAATGTCCTTGGGTACGATTCTACTTACAATTAGATGGGGGAAATATTTATTTCTGCTGTATTCTCAGGGTCGGCGGAAGCAATTTCAAATTGCCCCGACCAACAATCACAGCACAATTAGGCCAGGGGCCGCCTAGGCCCCGGAAGCTTCGCGGTCCTAGATTGCAGGAAAAGGCATTCGGAGCTATTTCCGGCACATAAAATACCATATTAATGCTCGATAAAATGTTGAAAATGTGGGTCCAAATAAAACATTTACAACATTCACTGAAAATCAAGTTCCACTTAAAGAATTGACATTGTCAGACTGAAGACCAAAGAAAAAGATCAGAAAAGATCAGACTGTGAACAGAAGTATAAAAATTTCTACGAAACACTGAAACGTCAGGGAAAGCGCTCGTGAAAGATGGAGAGTAGATGACGCCCAAGCTTTATCGACGAGATTCCAAGACTAAATGATGATTATAGGCCTATAGATTTATTCGACTGTACACTTAAAATGTACAGATGGCGCTGCTGACGGGTAAATATTGCATGTCGGCAGCTCCATCTGCGCATTTTAATAATAATGCTGACGGTTAAATATTAAAGGTCAGCAGCGCCATCTGGGCATTTAATAAGTGTACAGTCGATGGCGCTGTTAGACCCAAATATATGTAAGTTACAATACATACGGTAGGAATTATGGTTCAATTCGCTCTGAAAAGGTGTAGGTCTAGATATTTTGTAAATCTTGAATTACGTAATGCCAGTGGTGTTTAGTACAGCAAAACAATATCACTCGAACTCGTCCAGGATGATTGACTATACATTGCTGTGACATTGCCCCGACTCTAGTAGACGGTAATCAGCGGTCCTGGAATTATTGGCCCGATCATGGTGGGGTGGTCGGGGCGGTTCTGCCGCTCCTGATTCTGCAGCTAAACTCAGCTCCACGAACTAATCCGTGATCGACTGTTTGCAGCGCGAACGAGAGAACGGGGCGACCTCTGCTGTAATTATCTCCCTTTGGCGTATATTCCATGGGCGGGGGGTGGGGGGGAGGTGGAATATGCAGTTTCAGCGGGCAGTATACACCCACGTGACCGGGAAATATGCAGTTTTATCTCATTACAATTTGTATAGGGAGACACTCTAATAAATATAATAATAGGGTTTATTATATGACCAGCAGTGATTCTTTCATTTGATTGGTCCATTGAACGTCATGTGATATCTCACAAAAAATAACTTTTGTTGACGTCACTGTGGAAGCCAATCACGCGACTGACGTCACTTCGAACATCTGTTGTGCGGCAGTTGCATGATCAGGCACAATTATGGAGATATTTTCAAAGAAAATCTTCAGACTAGTCATAATTGTTCCTTGAATATTTAATGCGTACATTCAATATGTAAATTCAGCGTCAAATGCAAACCAATTGCGATTGTTCATATAATAAAACAATTATGTGATTCCAATTCGGTAAATACGAAGTTTTATGAACCAGAGAAACCAATATTCACCTCGGCCTTCGGCCTCGGTTAATATTGGTTTTCTCTGGCCTTCGATCTCGGTGAATATTGGTTTTCTCTGGTCCATAAAACATCGTATTCACCTCATTGAAATCACATAATTGTATAATATATTTTTTCTCTAGATGTACGCAGCCGATTTACTACATATTAGGTACGGCTGTTTTTTGTGATTTGTGGCCTGTGGTATGCAACACAATCAACTTGTGATGCCCAACACTTTTATAACAAATAATAACCAAATGTATAGGAGACAGATATTTTATTGCGTTTTATTTTTTTTTATTCTTTTTTCAGAATATATACTTATATACCCTATGAACGCAGAGGGTCTAACATAAAATCAATAATACACAGCCGATCTGATGTCCCACTGCATAAATAGCTGAAATATTGCTGAACGCGACGTTAAACCTTAATTCTCTCTCTCTCTCTCCCTGCATGAAGTGACAAGTATTGAATTTCAACTTGGCGCCAGCGGGTGCGACATATTGACTGGTTGTACTACGGTGGCTCATAGGGGACATAATATTTTTCTAGACTTTAATTATTGTGTTTTTTTTTACTTATTAACTATTCCCAAAAGATTCTTTCAATCCACGTAGAAAGTACTTTCAACGCATGTGAAAAGTATTTTACACCCACGTGGAAAGTCATTTTCAACGCACGTTGAAAGTACTTTACATCCACGTGGGAAGTCACTTTCAACCCACGTGGAAAGTACTTTCAACGCACGTGGAAACTACTTTACACCCGGGTGGAAAGTACTTTCAACCCACGTGGAAAGTCACTTTCAACGCATGTGGAAACTACTTTCAACCCACGTGGAAAGTATTTTAAACGCACGTGAAAAGTACTTTACATCCACGTGGGAAGTCACTTTCAACCCACGTGGAAAGTACTTTGAACGCTTGTGGAAACTACTTTACACCCACTAAAGTGGTAAGGTCAAAAATGACGAAATAAGCCGTGGTTTGGAATTTGACCTCGGATTCGGAGTCATGGACCTCAAAAATGGCATAGGAGTGACTTTGAGAAGGATCTGTTGAACATTTTTTCACCTCAAATTTTTTAAGGGAATGATGAATGTTGAGGTCGAGAATTAAAGTTTTTTGAATTTTTCTAAAACTATAGTTAAATATTTTCGACCTCGGCGAGTCCAAATCCGAGGTCAAAATTGACCTTGACCTCGACCTTGACCTTCAAATCGAGTATCGAACATTTAGGTATGATTTTCACTTTGTCGGAAAGTCACAAAATATAGGCGGACGACCTTGACCTTTTGATATGTGATGGCCCGGTGACCTGTTCGTTGACCAGTGACCTCGACCTTGACCTCTGACCTCGGGTTAAAAAAATGCGATAGTACAATCAAAATGTATCATTGCAAATTTTGGGCTGGGGTCAAAGGTCAGGGTCACAGGTCAACGGACAGGTCACGGGGGCATCACATATTAAAAAGTCAAGATCGTCCTCCTACATCTTGTGACCTTCCGACAAGGTGAAATTCATACCTAGATGGTCGATACTCGATTTTAAGGTCAAGGTCGAGTTCAAGGTCAATTTTGGCGAAAAGTTTGGTCGAAACTGAAGTTTCGAGGATTTGATCCAAACTTCGTTCTAAAGTATTATCGGGGTCACTGATCACGACCTTGACCTCGAAATCGAGTATCGAACATTTGGGTGTGACCTTCACCTTGTCGGAAGTCCACAAGATATTGGCGGACGACTTTGACCTTTTGATATGTGATGACCCTGTGACCTGTGCGTTGACCTGTCACCTCGACCTTGACCTGTGACCCCAGCCCAAAATTGTCGATGGTACATCTTGATTGTACTATCGCATTTTTTAGCCCAAGTTCAGAGGTCATGGTCGAGGTCACTGGTCAACAAACAGGTCACGGGGCCATCCGTAAAGAATGGACTGCTCGTTAGGGCGGGTTGTCCATCTTAGCATACAAGGTCGTTTTATCATGTTTATTGAAGGAAATAAAATTCAATTCGGGTCCCACATGATGAAAAAGCACGATAATTAGTGGCATCATGTTGCAAGGTATCCACATACCAAAAACGGGAAATAATTTATTGATGTTATAACGAACCATTCTAGTCCCGCGAGACTCCCTACTACGAGAAGAGGCTTTAGGAGAAATGGTAGCCATCCCCTCAGATTTTGGGGGGGTGAGTAGGCGTATGCGTTTGATCGGGCCAGTCACCATCCACTGTTTCCATCAAATGACGACACTAAGCTGCACAGATTAATCTGTGGTAATGGTCAAACCGAACAAATTGCCATGATATAGGCCCAGGTAATTACATGTGTGGAACCATTCGAACAAGAACTGCAAAGGGCCAAGTACGCGCACTGTACCCGATTGACGGCGTCCTACATGATGGACAGTCCATCACATGGGAAGGAATTTACGCATACGCCTACCTGGGCTGCTGTTTATCTATTCAACACAGGAAAATCGTTCCCCAATGTCGAGGGCAATAAATAACTTACACAATGGCCGTAGTTACACATCATGGGTGTTTCAGGACAAACAACACATTTGCACAACAAACAAAACTTCCACAACCCGTTTGACTGGTCCGAAACTCTCACGTTATCGTTACAAATATTTGTAACAAAAACATATATGTAATTGATATATACATATCACAATCTCCATTACGTGAAACGCATATGAAGCAAAACATGCAGACATACAAATTATATATCCCTATGTCCATACGCATGATCTCATACCAGGCCCATAATTAACGGAATGTCTGACAGGAATTCACGTTTACCGGTACACATTTCACTTGTACCCACCCATATACGTACGGCAGAAAGTTAATGCGTTACCATATACAGACGCGTCACATATTGACTGCTTAGTCTGCAATCAATGTCCAGCAGGCGACAACCGAAGATTAGGCCTATATTTGCGACGGTCGTTGATTTAGTATATGTATATGAGAAGGCATATAGTGTAACGCTCACAAAAAGAAATCGTGACCGTATTCAGAGAAACTACAGTTCGTGACTGGACGACTCTTGATACCCGTGTTCCACACGTCACAATAAACGTTAACATAAATAAATAGAACACTTCTCGGACTGCTATTCGGAGTTAAAGGTTTATGCCATTCCTACATGTATATGCAATTTGCACATTTATTACATTGTATTCGGCATGGTATCTTTCTGGGTTGTGTTTTTTTTCGCTCGTCTACTTTTTCCCCCTACAGAACATTACTTAGTTCCACCTGTTAGTTCCGGCTGAATTAAATAAGTCGAATTCGCTTGTTGCAGTGCTGTTTGGGTTTGTCATTTGTTCATTTCATGAGACCGACATCGAGTAATCTATTGCCACATTTACTAGTGGTTCGTGTCTTCTTACATGCGTTACATGACGGACGCGTTTCTTTCCAGAAAAAGAATGTACACTTGCTGTACATTCGTGAAAAAGAATGTACTCTTGCTGTACAATCGTGAAAAATAATGTACACGATTAACAATAGAGTGACGTCACAACTTGCGTTTAATCCCGAGGAACTTACACGAGATGTTATAATCTGGAATGGTATATAGCATATCCACATTAAGTGATGAAAATTATGATAGGGGCAGGATAATTGATTTAAAACTGGAGATCGATATACCATACGTATGCTCATTTTGTCAATGCAGTTTTGCTAAGGCATTCAACACCCCATACAATCGATAGTGCACCTCTAGGGGTACTCGCTTGCTCTTGGAGGTATAAAAGGCTCCACTCGGAGTCATCTGTCCGTGCTTTGTGGTTCCTGGATAAAGTTTGAAAATATTATTTTGTAATAAACTGTATTTCACGGAACAGTAGGGATGTTGGTGGTTATATCCACACAATAATCCTACTTGTATAAACCATAGTTTCGTCATTCAAGAAAATAAAGTGTGAATGTTCCTGCTCCTTAAAACCTTACACGTTTGTTTTGGCTGAAAGTTCGACAAAATTCAACTAAAAAATGGTAAACCTTTTTTATTAGCCGATTAAACTACCTAGCATATCTAAATTGCATTTAGAGGGATAAACATACAGCAAATTACAATTAAACGGATATACATGATATCAGAAATCGATATACAACAGTGCAATGTCTTTTTTTCACACAAAAAAAAAACAAATTCAGAGCGAAACGCTCTATTATAATTCTAAGATATCCCTTGTATTCCTCTAGGAGCGAGCGAGTACCCCCAGAGGTGCACTACCGATTGTATGACGTGTTCAACCTTGCCGTGTTCAACCTCGGTGAAGATAGGCAAGTCACTCAATTGAGTCAGCGGTATCATAATTGGGTCAGCAGTATCCATTGATCAGCTGATGATCACCTATCGCCATCAGAACGGTTAGTGTGTAGTATACAGTTTAGAGCACTTACAGATTGATCTCCCATGCATCCTCTTATCACTGGCACGTTACAGTAGTCATTTCCGAAATGTTTACTTGAAGACAAAAGCTGTACCCTATAGCCACTTGTTAGAATAGCCTCTGTTCTGTCATCTCAGCATTTACACAGATGCTCAGCAAACACGCCCACAGAACATGCATGTGGTTGATTTTTACCTTCTAATTGTTCAACTCTCGTGACCAAACCCGCTAGTATTTTTACTTATTTAATCAGACCTTCTCGATCTAATCACTCTTTCGTGTAAGAGGTCACGAGAGAGATGGTGCAGACCCTTTCTTTTTCTCAGCGTAACTGCATAACTCCAGCAATAAACCGCTCTTTCGAAACAGCTTAACTTCGGCGATGGACGATTTATTTTTGCTTAGCGTAACTGCGTAACTTAGTCAGACCCTTTCTCTTTTGCTCAATAAGCGTAACTGCGAGTATAGACCACACTTTCCCTAACAGCGTAACTCCGACGATGGACCATTCTTCTTTGTTCAGCATAATTGAGTAACTCAGGAAATGATATGGATTCTGTAAGAGTTTGTACCTTACTGTATCTGTTAAACCGAGAAATGCTATAGTGTCGGTGAGCTATGTAAAGAGACTGAATGAACATTTAATCCATGGTGCACTGCATGTATCTGTTTAAACCTAGAAATGCTAGTGTCAGTGCTCAGCGTAACTGCAGCTATCTCTCTCTTTTTCGGGCAGCATAATTGCGTAACTTCATCTGCAGACCTCTCTTTTGGACAGCGTAACTGCGTAACTTCGGCGATTGACCATTTATATTTGCTTAGCATAACTGCGTAAGTTAGACCCTTTCTCTTTTGCTCAGCGTAACTGAGTGACTCCAATTTTAGCCCTCTCTTTTTCTGACAGCATACTCCATCTACATACCTCTCTTTTGTTCAGTGTAACTGCGTAACTTCGGCGAATTTTCCCTTTTCTCAGCGTAACTGCATAACTTCATCAAACCCTTTCTCTTTTTCTCAGCATAACTGTGTAACTCCAGTTATAGCCCTCTCTTTTCCTGACAGCATAATCGCGTAACTCCAGCTACAGACCTCTCGTTCGGACAGCGTAACTTCGGCGATGGACCATTTATTTTGCTCAGCGTAACTGCGTAACTTTGTCAGACCCTTTCTCTTTTGCTCAATAAGCGTAACTGCGAGTATAGACCACACTTTCCCTAACAGCATAACTCCGACGATGGACCATTCTTCTTTGTTCAGCATAATTGAGTAACTCAGGAAATGATATGGATTCTGTAAGAATTTGTACTTTACTGTATCTGTTAAACCGAGATATGCTATAGTGTCGGTGAACTATGTAAAGAGACTGAATGAACATTTAATCCATGATGCACTGCATGTATCTGTTTAAACCTAGAAATGCTAGTGTCAGTGAATAATGCTAAAGAATCAGAGTAATGTTTATGTTAAACCAAGAAATGTTGAGCAATGTATGAATGACTGATGTCCATGTAATCTGTGACATCTGCTTAACCTAGAAATGGTATCTATAACTGAAACAATAGTTCCTTCGGTAAAGGCCATTTGTTTTTATTAGACCCTTTTTTTCTCAACGTAACTTCGTAAGACCCTTTCTCTTTTTCCCAGCAAAACTGCGTAACACCGTTGATGCACCATGTATAATTTTTTCCAGCACAACTGCCTAACTCCAGCAATATATACTTTCGCAGTTACGCTGAGGAAAACGGAAATGGTCTGTTGAAATTACGCAGTTACGCTGTCAGGAAATGAGCGGAGTTAAACAGTTAAGGCCCATTTCCACAGCACGCGTTTTCGCAGCGACAACCACATCCGAAAAATAGCCGTCATGTTATTCAATGGTGTAGTACTCACAGCACGCGTCAGTCGCGGCGACATCAGAACCACATTTTTGACGCGCGACAAAATTAGAACCAGGGCTATTTCAACGCGTTGTCGCTGAACTATCGACCAATCGGAGAGGATAGAAATCGTTAGCCCGGTTACGTTGAGGGAATCCCGTCTGTTGAATGGCTGGAATGGCGAGAGTTTCGCTGTCATAACGCGTGCTGTGGAAATGCGCCAAACTGCAAAAAGTTGTGGTTTGCAGTTGTGGTTGTCGCGACGCGTGCTGTGGAAATGGGCCTTTACGCTGAGAAAAGGAGAAAGGGTCTGACGAAGTTACGCTGAGCTAACAGGAATAGTTTATGATCGCCTTGAGTTACGCAGTTATGCTGTCAGGAAAAGGAAGATCTATACCCGGATTTATGCAGAGAAAAAAAGAATGGTTCTAACAATGTTTGGCGGGCTTGGCGATTTTATACCATGGTATAAGATAATTATAGATATCTTATCAATACGAATTATGGCAGGCTTGGCGATTTTATACCATGGTACAAAATAATTATAGGCATCCTATAAATACGAATTATGGCAGGCTTGGCGATTTTATATACCATGGTACAAAATAATTATAGGCATCCTATCAATACGAATTATGGCAGGCTTGGCGATTTTATACCATGGTACAAAATAATTATAGGCATCCTGTAATTATTTTATACCATGGTATGAAATGACGACTTGTGGCAGAGATGGCCAACCATAGGCATGGCTTTTACTTACATGAAAGTCGTGATCTCACTATCACGAAAACAAGACTCTGTTGGGACTGGATATAAGTGATGTCTCTGATATCATCTCCTTGTCATGGACCAATAAAACAACGAAGCAGCGATTCATGTGTGAAGGTCACGAGTATTCAACCAGACTTGACTTGTCGCTGATTTTAGATCTTGGACAGACGCCTGGGTTTCCATGTTCAAACACCTAGCTCTGGCTCTGCAGATAAAATTCACGCGTCTGGTCCGTCTCAGTTTTGCGGCGAGGGGCGACAGGCATCTTCTCATTTATTATTTTAACTTGTTTCATCAGATAAACATTTTATTCTCTAGAAACTATGATGATATCCGATTAACACAATTAAATTTGAGATATATCGATCATTTCTCTGTTCATTGTATCTCGAGGTCAATCTATCATCTCCATGCAGTCAGTGTGGTCTGCGCGTTACATATCAATCATACGCCTATACATTGGGGAGAAGATCAGTGATTGATCAGTACTCATGCCACGGAAATGGGGGTGTTGGTCCTAGATCTAATGAGCGACATTTCAGATGGGGAGCGTGTTTATAGATCAGGTTTTAATCACATCGTATAATCCTTTTTTTTTCAATTGCGATTAAATAATGTTCAGCTTTTCTATTCGCAGGCAGGGCAGAGTTCAGTTAAAAAAGGCAAGATGCTACGGGAGCTGTTGTACGGTGCCCTGGGTGCCATGGGTGCGGGAGCGTTGTTGATCAAGTTATACTTTCCATGGATCTTTCACGACATCAAGCTGTTACGAGCCTTGATTTGGGTATTTGGTAGAATAAATAGACGAATGAAAGCTGACCTCAAACTGATAGACGTGTTTGAGAATGACGTGAGAATACACCCAGAGAAAACATTTTTCGTTTTTGAGGATAAATCCTATACGTATATTGAAACAGAGAGGCAAGCAAACTGTTTTGCACATGCTTTGATGAGCCTTGACGTGAAGTGTGGTGATAATGTAGCCATTTTGCTTCATAATGGACCAGAATTCATATGGACGCTCTTTGGTATGTAAAAGAAAATAAAGCAATCAACACGTACAGATAGTTTAACATCATTCAGATCGACAACTAGATTTCAGTATATATACTTCGCTATATCAGAGAGGATCTCATTCTAACAAACTTGGATCAGTTAGACATAAAGTATTGGGCTTTGGATAGCTTGGCGATATCCAGCTGAATTTCAAATGCTGGACGGGTCCGTTTATTGGACACACATGCTTCCATCTGAAAAGGACATTTGTATTTTGAAATCCCTCGCTGTATTTTAATACTGATCTGCTACTATTCCTAGTTTTACATTCCATTATTGAAGAGTGCGGTGTGCCCTTCGCACTTATAGTAGCATACAGTTGAAAAATGAATTACTTTTATGCAACTATTTGGAACAGGTGTGTTAAAGATTGGTGCCCGGGCGGCGCTCATGAATCCCAGTTCTAGGGCAAAACCCCTGGTTCATCTCATCAAGGCATGTACCCCAAAGATTTTGATCATTGGAAAAGGTAAGTTTCGACAATAAAAATAATGGTTGTTGAAGTGTACTAATTTTGACTGAGTATCTACACACACAGCGAGACTTATACCCAGATGGCACATGTAGCTACATGCAAGTTGAGACAATGCTGACATTTAACGTCAACGTTGTTTGGCGATCATTTAGTACATTGATGTATAACGTCGAAGAAATGTCAGCGAAACACCCTATCGACCAAATGTCGACGTCTCAACATTCGTATTCTTATAATTCACACAGACGTTATATCATACATACGCTGATAAAACGTCAATATTTGATCGATACCGTCGCCTGACGTCTGTTCAGTGTCATATTATTGCAACGAGCATATAACTACTAGCATACAACGTTTGCGTTAAATCTCATAGAAACGTTGTTCTAGCGAAAGACAGTCGACCCAAATGCCTTCTTGTGCCACGAAATTTTCTTGATGCGTGTTAGCCAAGTTTTCATGTCTTCGTTCGTTCCTACATTACGCCATGCTTCCGCTTATTGAATTTACATACATGTACAGTCCGGGAAGTAGTATAGAGAAGCTAAATCCGTTCAGTTTTCACCCGGATGTAATGACGTCACTTCCGGTTTATGGTGGAGGTGATGAGGAGGTGTGCGCAGGAGTGTTCTGCGCAGGTATGACGTCACTTCCGGTGTGGGTGAATGGGGCGTGTGTATTCCTCCGCGGTAATGCGGTCTGGCGGTGATACGGTCGCGGGAAAAAGCTTCCGCGGAGAAAAAGTAGTCCCCAGACTTCAAATACGCTGCATGGTCCGATGGTGTCGTATGAGGTATCAATGTGAAGCATTCGTGAAGGGGCATCTGATGGGCTAGGTGTGGGGTTGAAATATCGTCATTCTGCGCATGCGCGGTGGACCAAGGGTATGGAAATACACGTTTTGGGGTCTAGGGGGGCCCCTAGTGGGTCGATGGAGTTGAGTGAGGTATCCATGTGAAGCATTCGTGAAGGCGCATCTCATGGACTGGGTGTGGGGTTGAAATATCGTCATTCTGCGCATGCGCGGAAGACCAAGTGTATGGAAATAGCCGTGTTAGGGTCTAGGGCAGCCACTAATGGACCGATGGGGTCGAGTGAGGTATCCATGTGAAGCCTATGTGAGGGGGCATCCCACTGGGTGGGTGTGGGGTCGGAATATCGTCATTCTGCGCATGTGCAATAGACAAAGGGTATGGAAATAGACGTTTTGGGGTCTAGGGGGGCCCTAGTGGGTCGATGGAGTTGAGTGAGGTATCCATGTGAAGCCTAGGTGATGGGGCATCCGATTGGACTAGTGTCTCGGCCGTTGTCCACATTCTGCGCATGCGCAGACAGGAAATTCTGGGAAAAGGATGTGGAAATAGACGTGTTAGGGTTTAGGTGAGCCCCTAATGATCCTATGGTGTCGTATGAGGTCTTATTTTGAAGCTGTCGTGAGGGAGCATCCGCTTGGGCTAGTGTGTCGTTCGTTGTCAATAGTCTGCGCATGCGCAGTCTGGCCGTAGTATAGAAATAGACGTGTTGGGGTTTAGGTGGGCCACTAGTGGGCCGATTGGATCGAGTGAGGTATCCATGTAAAGCAGTCGTGAGGGAGTCTCCAACGGGCTGGGTGTGACGTGGAACTGACGTCATTCTGCGCATGCGCAGTAGAGAAAATGTATGGAAATAGACGTTTTGGGGTCTAGGCGAGCCACTAATGGGCCGATGGAGTCGAGTGCGGTATCCATGTGAAGCCTATGTGAGGAAGCAACCGCCTGGAGTAGTGTCTCGGCCGTTGTCTACATTCTGCGCATGCGCAGACAGGGAATTGTGGGAAACGGGTGTGAAAATAGACGTTTTTGCGGTCTAGGTGGGCCACGAAGGGTCCGATGGAGTCGAGTGAGGTATCAAAGTGAAGCATTCGTGAAGGGGCATCCAGTCATGGATGGGTGCATGTAAAATTAGGGGTACGACGTCACTTCCGGTTTGGGTGAATGGGGTGTGACCTGGGAACATGAGAGGAATGCATGTACTGACCTGTCTGTGGGGTTTTTCGCGGCCCGGCCCGGCCCGCCCCGGCCGCAGCGCGCGCGGGTTACTCCGATGCCGCAGCGCGCGCGGGTTCTCCGGAAGTGCGTGGGTGAATCCGCAGCGCGCGCGGGCATGAAGACACTCATACATACCCCAATGCAGGCGCAGACGTGAAGTGCCCGGATGATAGACACGGACGTCACCGAGAAAAACACATACAGTCAAGTCCCTCATACACACCCGAAAAGATACGGACGTTACCGAAAAGACACGGACTTTACCGAAAAGACACGGACGTCACCGAAAAGACACGAACTTCACCGAAAAGACACGGACGTACCCGAAAAGACACGGACGTACCCGAAAAGACACGAAGGTAACGATATTGTGGAAAAACCCCACAGACAGGTAAGTACATGCATTCCTATCATGTTCACAGGTTACGCTCCATTCACGCATAATAAAAGGATTGATCTGTGTTGTTGTTGCTCTCTTTTTTGGACTAACCCATCAGAATAGTACGTATCACGGACTACACCCGTAGAGCTACATCTAGGCGCGCATGTGTGACATGGTCTATAAAACACGTTCCTCTGGATCCCACACGTTCATTTCTACGGTTGCAGAGCCATGACGGAGATCCAGCCCTATGCGACTCGCATTTTACAGCATGCGACCGTGGTTAATTCACTCACGGGTTACCGAGCAGTGGTTCGGTCCATGTTTGCAGATGGCGACGACAACGAGGGGCGACGCCAGATCCTGAAGGAGTTCACAGAAGCGGTCCTCGACAGAGTGCACTCGATGGAGAGGTGTGCTATCACTCACCACTACTGGACTATGACAGCCATCCTTGATACCCGGGCTATGGACCACGAGCGCTCACGCCGGACCCAGCGACGGCTCGTTGGCCTAGTCATGGTCTGTGCCCTATTGACCCTGGCGCTGTGGCATTGACAGTGGCACCTGACTATAAATACGAAAGACAGTCAGAGTGTGTGTCATTCACCGTTCGTCATTGGGTCAACCATGTCAGCAGTCCTACGAGCCATCCTTCCCCTTACACCCCGGGTGGGGTTACACGTCTATGAAGATAAAGTCACCCTCGTGGAAGACCTTGGAGATGTTTGCTGGTCGCGCGCTGAGACCGTATCGAATACGGTTACACTACATCGTGACGGCTGGATCAAATTTAAACGGGTGTTGAGCGGCGAGCTCGACGGAAACCTCATCCACATAGACAATGCCATCTACGTACACCGTGGACCCTTCTTCCCACGCCTGGGCCGCTACCAAGACCCTACGCGAGGCTTCACCCTAGACCCCGATCTGTGGACAGCCTTCGAGAAAGTGGTGCCTATCGTGGACCAGCTGTTTACACCGGACGAGTGGTCATCAGACGAGTTGCAGTGGGCTCGTGCCCCGAGAGAAGCGGCGGCAGAACCCAATGAACAGTCAGCCCAGTGACATGACCAGCCGATCCTTTGATCTCACGGGGTTCTCCCTATAAATACGAGAGACAGTCAAATCTGGTACCATTCACGTACTGACCATGACGGAGCATATAATACTGGCGTATTTCAGCTTGACCCCCGAGGTTTTCCTGCACGTGTATGCGGATAAGGTCGATATCATGGAGGAGGTGGGGGACATCTGTGATGCGGACCCTACACAACCGTGCCCGGCTCACATTCGTCTGTCCCGGGAGGGCTGAACCAAATTCAAACGGGTGTTGTCTGGTGAACTGGACGGCGACCTCATCCACTTGTGTCACGATGTGTACATCCGACACGGCCCTTTCTTTGCTCAATTGGCTCGGCTAGATGGGGGTACAGTGCATTTTACCCTTCACCCTGATCTATGGTCTGCATTGAAAGATGCCGTGGTAGATGTGGATCAAGTGCTTATCAAGCAGTCATCAGACGAGTTGGACTGGTCATTTACCATGGACACTGTGGAAGCCAACGAGGAAAATCAGAAAGAAATTCCAGCTCAAGATATATCCGTTATAAATAAACGATAGAGCCAGGGTCCATCATCATTTGTCACCATGAAGCGCTGGGAGAAGGTGTTGGATAACTTATACTACAGTCCCGACAGTCCGGCGGCCTATAGTGCATTGTCGGCTCTCTATCGAGCGGCCAAACCCCAGTGGATACAACGTGCCCAAGTCCGAGATTGGTTAAGAAAACAAGACACCTATACCTTACATCGATCTGTCCGTCGCCATTTTCTACGCAACCGGGTCATCGTGGGAGGAATAGATGCCCAGTGGCAAGCGGATTTGGTCGATATGAGCGCCTTTGCGAAACACAACGATGGGAATCGGTATATCTTGACGTGCATCGATATCCTATCCAAGTATGCGTGGGTGGTACCCATCCGGACGAAAACGGGGCGAATCTCATAGCGGCGTTCAAAGACATCTTCAAGACCGGGCGCAAACCTTTGTATTTGCAAACCGACGAAGGCACGGAATTCCTCAACAGACCGTTCCAACAGTTTCTGAAAGCCCAGAAGGTGCTTTTCTTCCATACGTACAACGAGACCAAGGCTTCCGTGGTGGAAAGGTTCAACCGGACATTCAAAGGCCGCATGTATAAATATTTCACCTATAAGAATACAAGGCGGTGCATCGATGTTCTCCCGAAACTTGTGAGTGGTTACAATCGAGCCTATCATCGGAATATAGAGAGAGCCCCCATTACCGTGACCCAACGCAATGAAGCCCAAGTCCGGCGTGTCTTATACCCCAGGCAATCGCAACGAACGACGAAGGCGGTGTTCAAGGTCGGGGAGCCTGTACGGATCAGTAAAGTCAAAGGGCAATTTGAGAAAAGTTACTTGCCCAACTGGAGCGATGAGCACTTCCTGATTAAACGGCGCCTACCCCGACAGCAGCGAGTCTATGAACTGGAAGATCTTCAAGGGGAACCGTTGCTAGGGACGTTTTACCAGACGGAATTACAGCCTGTCGTAAAAACACAGCAAGACTACTACACGGTGGAGCAGATTTTGAAAACGGAACGTCGGCGTGGCAAACTGTTTCATTTCGTGAAATGGCAAGGCTGGCCCAGTTCCTTCAATTCCTGGGTGGCGGCCAACCAGGTGAAACGACTATAAAGCCGGACATCACTACCGTCATCCTTCATTCCACGTTCGACCACGGTGCTATGGACAAGCAGCAGCTGCCTCTGAACACAGCGTCTCCCAAAACGCGCAAAGCGCAAGTGGGCTTTGTGGTGATATTGCTAACCCTGCTGAGTGTGTTGTACGGAGGTGTGTTTACGACGTAGCCTATGTCAGCACGTTACTTAACCAACTGAGAACACCAGCCACCAGTGAAACCGGTCTACAGGTAGCACCAGTCAACCCCGTATCGAGCCCAGTCACCACCACACCCCGTGTACAAGCCACGTCGAGCTCCACACCAAGCTCCACACCTACACCAAGAACACCCACTACGTCTGAAGACCCACCGGATTTCATCCCTCACAGTGAACAGACAACGACGACCGACGTTGTACCCACCACCATCATCACTCGCAGTGAACAGACAACGACGACCGACCTTGTACCCACCACCACCACCACTCCAGTTCACTCGTACCAAATTTACAAGAGCGGGTTACCACGACAGCGGATACACCTCGAACCATGGACCCTCGGTGGCAGCATCCCTTCACTTGCGTCATCGCAGGACCGACGGGCTCCGGCAAAACGCACTTCGTCCGGAAGTTCCTTCAACACGCCGACAGCATGATCACCCCATCCATTGCCCGAGTCGTGTGGTGTTATGGAGAATGGCAGGAAGCGTATGCAGCAATGCCCCACATCACGTTCGGGGAAGGCCTACCCAACCTGGCCGATTTGGAACCCGACACCTTGGTGGTTCTGGATGATCTCATGGCGGAGACGGATGCGTGGGTCACCCAACTCTTTACCAAAGGCAGCCACCATCGACGGCTCAGCATCATCTACATTGTGCAGAATCTGTTCAGTAAAAAACAAAGAACATCGGAACATCAGCTTAAATGCTCACTACCTGGTGGTCTTCAAAAACCCGAGAGATACCACTCAACTGCTGCACCTGGCGAGACAGATGTATCCCGGCCGCACACCGTTTGCGTTGGAAGCCTTCAAAGATGCCACAACCCCTCAGCACGGGTATATGCTCTTCGACCTCAAGCAAGCCACCCCCGACCACCTTCGACTACGGACCGGCATCTTTCCCGGAGAGACCCACCACGTATACATGCAAAAATAATGTAAACACATCCACAGTGGCGCCCCCAGCTGGGGTGTGTGTGTTTGATGATGGAGATAATAAAAAGAATGAATACCACATCATCGTTGACTTTGTCTCTGTTCTCTGAGGTGGATAAAAAGGGCAGAGTTGTCGGTTCTGGCATTAGTTGTACATGATGTCTGCGCGAGTACGGAAGCACGCCCCGACGCTCCGTGTATTGAAGACGGCCCCACCCGAGTTGGTCCGAACCATTGTACGCGGTGCGGACCCTGACCTTGTACGCTGTCTGTGCGAGATCGGGTGCAACCTGTTAAAAGGCAACGTTCCACTGACTCGGGCTCAGAAGACCAAGTTGGCCAAGCATAAGACAGGTCTCCGAACCCTAGTCCAGAAGCGGGTCCCTCAAACACAAAAGAAAAAGGTGTTACAGAAAGGCGGCTTTCTCAGGGCCATCTTAGCACCGTTGGCCGCTTCCGTGTTGGGTCCAGTATTGGGTGGACTCTTCGGCCGACAATGAACCACACGAAAAAAATGGTCCTCGTCGAACCACGATTCCTTCAAAACCTCCAATCGCCCTACCCTGTTCCACCTACGGTGAAGACCATAAACACCCTCGATGGAGAGATGCAACAGATCTTACAGAGACCGGGGTTAAGCGACAGTGAGAAAGTACAACGGTACAATGAGACGCTTCAACGGTACATGACGTTCATGTACCAATACAAAACCCTCTCTACCCCATCACCACCACCACCACGTGACACACCGCCGACCTCAGCACCGCTCCAACATCCGCCATTACCAGGGTTACTACCCACAGCCCCACAGTGGGTGGAAGACGAAGTGCTGAAGAGTGTACCTGCATCGTTCAAGAAACAAGCTGGCCTGGTATTACAACGGATGAAACAGAATCCTAACATGACTTGGAATGATAAAGGCGAACTCCTGGTACAGAATCAGGTGGTGCCCGGCACCCACATGACGGATTTAGTGAATGACCTGATGCGTCAACGCAGGTCGCACACGGATCCTCGAGGATGGGAGGTCTTCGCTCAAGGCTTGAAAGACATGCATGTACCACAGGAATTGATGGGGAACCCCCACCGCTGGGCCTTTATGCAGCGAACCCAGCAATCGCCGAGTGGCCCACTACCTTCTTGGGAATCCGAATGGGAACCGGAGTCACCCCCCAAAACACCACCACCACAACGAGCACCTTCTTTTCAGGCCTTTAAAAAACCACCCTCGATCAGGACACCCCACATCTCCAGAGCCGTGACACGTAGCAAGTCACCGCGACGAACACGACGCCGGACACAACCGCCTAAGGCCTGGAACACCTATTAAAACCAACAGCAGCAGCAGGACAGCTCAGTCGCCATGTTTTACCTCACCCTACCCAGTAACAGTTCGCTGGATGTGTTTCCTGACAACACCATGGCCAAGTACGTCACCCAGTTACCGCAACCGTTGCATTTACCTGGCCGCTGGGAATGTGGCCTGGTGGATATCCAATACCCTTACTCGTGGTACAACGTGCGAGCCAATGAAGTGTGGTACGAGGTGACCTACGAAGGCAAAAACACTCGACTCACCCTGCCCGAAGGCCAATACGATAC
>JAVTVY010057360.1:0-29040 GCA_036873755.1 Hanleya hanleyi | reverse complement strand
GCGATGGAGCTATGCGATGGAGCGATGGAGCTATGCGATGGGGCTATGCGATGGAGCTATGCGATGGAGCGATGGAGCTATGCGATGGGGATATGCGATGGAACTATGCGATGGAGGTATGCGATGGGCTATGCGATGGAGCTATGCGATGGAGCTATGCGATGGGGCTATGCGATGGGGCTATGCGATGGAGCTATGCGAAGGGGCTATGCGATGAAAAGTCATTGCGCATGTTCGTTAAAAAACGAGGCTGAGTTGGACGCCATTATTCAACATTCAACGAGGAAGTAAAGCTCTATTTGTTGTGCCTGTTTTGGTGTTTCTCACAAGTTTTATTTTAAATATTCGCCGTCAAACAAATGATGATTTTCGGATGTACCGGTGTGTATATAATTTAAATATTAACTATATACATGAACGTCACAGGACCTACGAAGTAGGGTAGGCATTAGGACTCCGACGCGAACTGAGTTCTTGGAAATCTCCACCCCCAGTTGAAATCCTGCCTATACTAAGATGGGCACTGCCCAAGTCAGAATCAGCAGTGATTTTCATCAAAAATCACCAGAAAGTTTCATCAAAAGTAGGTCAGCTCAGAACGTGTTGGTAACAGTCCCCTAATGCACCTTCATGCCGAAAATCAAGGCTCTAATGTCAACGGTTCTCCTTATTTTGCCGACGAAAGTATTCGGATGGACTGACTGACTGACTGACTCATTACCGGACAATTTGCAATCTGTAGCCTACTTCGTAGAAATAATTTCAATCGAAAGGTATATTAAGCTTTGACCATGTCAAGAACACAGATATTTTATATTTGTTGGGAAGCCGAACACAGAGCCAGATTTTGAATGTGAATGAGCAAGGATGATGCTTATTGGAAAGTAAAATCTGCATTCAATATATAGATATAATACCGTATAGGTTTATTTTTGGCTTTTGCTTTACTCTAGCGGTTTTTCCGCTGCCTTGTTTTTGGGGGGGGGGTCATGTTTGTTCGTTTTTGTTTTGTTTTGTTTTTTTTTTCTCGCTGAAATATTGGGGAGGGGGGTGGGCGCATTGCCCTCCGCTCCCCACTCTTCCGCCGTCCCTGCCTCGCCTACCGTGACGCTGTTTCGCAGTCAACTCAATAACGAAAGGAGGAGAAAGAGAAGGGCTAAAAATTGGCATGCAGCTACTGGTCAAGCAGAATTATACGCATATACAACCCAAACAGAAGAATGGGCTGTTGAAAACTGCATCATGCCACAAAAAAATACATTCATGCTGCTATCTATGGAAGACGGATGCGGCCATCGTAATGGCGTATTGTCGCCCTCTGAATCGGAGAAAACTTAAGCTTACTATACAGGGCGCCAATGGCCGACAGAGGAGACTAAAATGCGCCATTGCAACAATACTGCAAAGCTACCGTTAACGTGTTGTCGTGTTGGCGCATTTTTAAAAGGCGACAACACGACATCACGACAACACGACAACGGTACAGTTGACGCAATGGCGCCCTAGTTGTCGTATTGTCGCATTGTCGTATTGGCGGGGGCGCCATTACGATAACAGTTGTCGTGTTGTCGCAATGGTGCATTTTTGGAAGGCGACATCACGACAATGCCTGTTGTCGTATTGGCGCAATGTCGCATTGGCGGGGGCGACAGAACGACAACACGACAACAGTTGGCGCATTATCGTCTTCCGGTTCGTCTTTTGCGCAGATGCGGAAGCTTCATCATCACAATGATTATAGTATGTCATCAGTTTACAATTCATACTTTGCAGACTTTATCAGGCGAATAGGGTCTGGCTGTATCCAGAGGTGGTTCTCGAAAGACTATTGGGCATTCAAAAACAAAAAGACGACAATGGTCTTTATTTCCGTCACTTTCATTTTCGAAAATGTGAATCCAGAGTCATGGAATCTTTTCGAAGAATGGGAGGTTGTATAGTTTAGGGGCCCAGAGCAGTGGAGATTAACTATCCATGTATCTAGTTCTGGTGTTTTCACTGAGTTTGATTGCATGCGGCATTAAGTATGGCGTCTTTGGCTTCTAAAGTATGGCGTCTTTGGCTTCTAAACTTCACTCGTCCCCGAAGAATGTAACATGACACATGACTACATGTATACAATCTGGACGGTGTGGGGACGGTGGGTGGGCAGGAGGGGGTCTCGGGTCTGGTGTGCGGTGGATGGTCGTTGATGTAAAAAAGCATATATGAGCTGAAAACTCGGAGATATATTGGCTGACCTGGGTGGGGGGGGGGGGGTGTGGGGGGTATCTCCTATTCCTAAGCGCCGCCAGTCATCTATGCTTGTTAGCCTATATGGCTTCTAATAGCCCGCCTGTTCCCGATACCGATGGTTAGGCCTACAAATCATTCAGAATTTCTTCCTGAATTTCAGGACGGCTGACTGCATTTATTATCAGCCATATTCGCAAATTAGTCTAGCATGCGTGTCCAAGATAACACTGAAATACTCCGTACATTATATACAAATGAGTATTACTTTATATAGGGTTAAATGGTTATGACTTGCAGGCCTATAATCAAGATGATATATTTACATGTATGTATTTAAAACTGTACAGGTAATAATTAACCAGTTATTTAATGATAAAACGAAATGGTTATTTTGACGGAGGGACCTTAGTAGTATAGTCACCGCATATAGACTCCCATTTTGCCGGGGGAGATAACTCTTTTGGGCGCCAGGGGGCGTTATTGGGGCGGGTTGTGGAGGTCAAGTGCACTATAGTTCCGACAGGTGGCGCCACCAGGTCACATGACTTTTGATCTCGAATTTCCGCGTTGATGCGGTCTGACGGTGATGCGACCAAAAAAGCTGCGAAAGTAGTACCATGTCAACCAAGTGACTCCAATGTTAATGTATACGGGGAATGCCTAAAAAGAGTATGGGAATAGACGTTTTGAGACCGAGGTGGACCCCTAGTGGCCGATTGGGTCGAGTGAGGTGTCAAAGTGAAGCCCTCCTCCAGGGCTATCAAGTCATGGGTGGTTGCATGTAAAAGTTTCTCCAGAAAAAATATATAAAAAGCGAAACACTGACTTTACCCCTACAATAGGGGAAAACCACTATCGATCCTATTCAAAAGAGCTAATATCGGTTTCCGAGCTTATCGGGGCCTGCCTATCAAGTCATGGGTGGGTACATGTTTTCACAGAAAAAAAAAATAAAAAGCGAAACACGGACTTTACCCCTACAATAGGGGAAAACCACTATCAACCCTATTCAAAAGAGCTAATATCGGTTTCCGAGCTTATCGGGGCCTGCCTATCAAGTCATGGGTGGGTACATGTTTTCACAGAAAAAAATATATAAAAAGCGAAACACGGACTTTACCTCTACAATAGGGGCCTGATTCGCACATTTGCATCTATAGGGGAAAATGCCTGTATGGGGTATGGGGGGGGGTCATTTTTGGTGGGGGGGAGGGGATTTTACTATGGGTTGTTTGGTCTTGTTTTCTTCGTCTCGCCACGAAAAACACGATGGGAGGGGTCTCCTAGTTAAGCGGTGAAATTTTCCGAAAAGTTCACGGAGGTCGGGATAGGCCCATAGGCCCATACTGGCTCAGGGGGATAGGTCCATATTGGGAAATTCACACATGTTCATTGCGATATGCGTTGTTTGGTCTTGTTTTTCTCGTCTCGCCACGCAGAACACGATGGGAGGGGTCTCGAAGTTAAGCGGTGAATTTTTTTGAAAACGTCACTGTGCGCATGCGTAGTGGGTAAATAGCGACGGGTGGACGTTTTGGGGTTTAGGTGAGCCCCTAGTGGTCCCATGGTGTCGTATGAGGTCTTATTTTGAAGCTCTCTTGGAGGAGCATCCGACTGGGCTAACGTATCGTCCGTTTTCAATATTCTGCACATGCGCAGTCTGGCCGTAGTATAGAAAGCAGACATTTTGGGGGTGCGTTGGGGTGTGTTTGGGGTAGAGATGGCACACTATTGGTCCAAATGGGCCGTGGGAGGTGTCAAAGTTAAGTTTTTGTGAGGTAGAATCAGAATGGCGTGTTTTTTATGGCAAGTCGCGTCAATCTGCGCATGCGCAGTTGGGTATAGTAAGTAAAGTGGTCATTTTGGGGGTGCGTGGGGGTGTGTTTGGGATAGAGATGTTCTGCGCATGAGCAGTCTGGCCGTAGTATAGAAAGCAGACAGTTTGGGGGTGCGTAGGGGTGTGTTTAGGGTAGAGATGGCACACTATTGGTCCGAATGTGTCGTAGGAGGTGTCATCTTGTGGCCCTCGTGGTGCAGACCCCGATTTCAGGGATGTCCATGTCATCTGTGACGTCATCGGTGACGTCATTAGTACGAGTAGTAGCCAAAGTGGACAGTTTGGGGGTGCGAAGGAAGGTATTTGGTGTAGAGATGGACCATCCATATCTGTCATGCATTATACCATATCTTTGCTGTATTATACCATATCTGTCCTGAATTATACCATATCTGTGCTGTATTATACCATATCTGTCCTGTATTGTACCATATATGTCCTGTATTATAAAATATATGTCCTGAATTATACCATATCTGTCCTGTATGTATTATACAATGATGAGGGACACGTGTTCATTCATATATCTACAGACACCACCACCACCACCACCACCGAGCGTTGACGCCCGTCAACGCCCGGTGGTGGTGGTAACTCCCGTGGGGCGGAGCTCGGCAATTTTACATCCGGAACCTTGTCAACATCCGGGTTTCCCAGTGGGTTTTTCTCCTCGTTCCTCCGTCTTCCATGTGGGTACTGTGGGTTTACATCCAAGTCTTCAACTTACATCCGGGGTTTTCCATGTTCACTGTCACGTGACCGGAACCGGAAGTTGTCATAAGACAGATGGCGCCCTGCCGGAATAAGTAGGACAATATCGGGGCGCCACCTGTCTTGTGACAACTTCCGGTTCCGGTCACGTGACAGTAAAATTGAAAAAAACCCGGATGTAAGATGAGGACCCGGATGTAAAACCACAGTACCCGCATGGAAGACGGGAGGAACGACGGGAAAAACCCACTGGGAAATCCGGATGTTGACAAGGTCCCGGTTGTAAAATTGCCGAACTCCGCCCAACCGGAGTTGGCGGTGGTGTCTGTAGATATAGGAATGAACACGTGTCCTTCATCATTGTATAATACATGACAAATATTGTAAACACAGGGCAGATATGGTATAATACAGCACAGATATGGATAATACAGCAAGGATATGGTATAATGCATGACAGATATGGATGGTCCATCTCTACACCAAATACCTTCCTTCACACCCCCAAACTGTCCACTTTGGCTCAGATGACATGGACATCCCTCAAATCGGGGTCTGCACCACGAGGGCTACAAGATGACACATTCCACGACACATTCGGACCAATAGTGATCCATCTCTACCTCAAACACATCCCCACGCACCCCAAACTGACCACTTTACTTACTACATCCAACTGCGCATGCGCAGATTGACGCGACTTGCTATGAAAAAACACGCCATTCTGACTTTACCCCACAAAAGCTTCACTTTGACACCTCCCACGACCCATTTGGACCAATAGTGTGCCATCTCTACCCCAAACACACCCCTACGCACCCCCAAAATGTCTGCTTTCTATCCTACGGCCAGACTGCGCATGCGCAGAATATTGAAAACGGACGATACGTTAGTCCACCGCTTAACTTCGAGACCCCTTCCATCGTGTTTTTCGTGGCGAGACGAAGAAAACAAGACCAAACAACCCATAGTAAAATCAAAAAAAAAAAAAAAAAATGACCACCCCACACCCCATACAGGCATTTTCCCGTATAGATGCAAATGTGCGAATCAGGCCGTGTTGTAGAGGTAAAGTCCGTGTTTCGCTTTTTATATTTTTTTTCTGTGAAAACATGTACCCACCCATGACTTGATAGACAGGCCCCGATAAGCCCGGAAAACGATATTAGCTCTTTTGAATAGGGTTGATAGTTGTTTTCCCCTATTGTAGGGGTAAAGTCAGTATTTCGCATTTTATATATTTTTTCTGGAGAAACTTTTACATGCAATCACCCACGACGTGATAGCCCTGTAGGAGGGCTTCACTTTGACACCTCACTCGACCCAATCGGTCCACTAGGGGTCCACCTCGGTCTCAAAACGTCTATTCCCATACTCGTTTTAGGCATTCCCCGTATACATTAACATAGGAAGTCACTTGGTTGACATGGGACTACTTTCGTAGCTTTTTTGATCGCATCACCGCCAGACCGAATCACCGCGGAAGAATTCGAGGTCAAAAGTCATGTGACCTAGTGCACTTGAATTCCACAACCCGCCCGAATAACTCCCCCTGGCGCCCCAAAGATTTATCTCCCCCGGCAAAATGGGAGTCTATATGCGGTGACTATACTACTAAGGTCCCTCCGTCAAAATAACCATTTCGTTTTATCATTAAATAACTGGTTAATTATTACCTGTACAGTTTTAAATACATACATGTAAATATATCATCTTGATTATAGGCCTGCAAGTCATAACCATTTAACCCTATATAAAGTAATACTCATTTGTATATAATGTACGGAGTATTTCAGTGTTATCTTGGACACGCATGCTAGATTAATTTGCGAATATGGCTGATAATAAATGCAGTCAGCCGTCCTGAAATTCAGGAAGAAATTCTGAATGATTTGTAGGCCTAACCATCGGTATCGGGAACAGGCGGGCTATTAGAAGCCATATAGGCTAACAAGCATAGATGACTGGCGGCGCTTAGGAATAGGAGATACCCCCCCCCCCCCCACCCAGGTCAGCCAATATATCTCCGAGTTTTCAGCTCATATATGCTTTTCTACATCAACGACCATCCACCGCACACCAGACCCGAGACCCCCCTCCTGCCCACCTACCGTCCCCACACCGTCCAGATTGTATACATGTAGTCATGTGTCTGATAAAGTCTGCAAAGTATGGATTGTAAACTGATGACATACTATAATCATTATGATGATGAAGCTTCCGCATCTGCGCAAAAGACGAACCGGAAGACGATAATGCGCCAACTGTTGTCGTGTTGTCGTTCTGTCGCCCCCGCCAATGCGACATTGCGCCAATACGACAACAGGCATTGTCGTGATGTCGCCTTTCAAAAATGCACCATTGCGACAACACGACAACTGTTATCGTAATGGCGCCCCCGCCAATGCGACAATGCGACAATACGACAACTAGGGCGCCATTGCGTCAACTGTACCGTTGTCGTGTTGTCGTGATGTCGTGTTGTCGCCTTTTAAAAATGCGCCAACACGACAACACGATAACGGTAGCTTTGCAGTATTGTTGCAATGGCGCATTTTAGTCTCCTCTGTCGCTCCGATTCAGAGGGCGACAATACGCCATTACGATGGCCGCATCCGTCTTCCATAGATAGCAGCATGAATGTATTTTCTTGTGGCATGATGCAGTTTTCAACAGCCCATTCTTCTGTTTGGGTTGTATATGCGTATAATTCTGCTTGACCGGTAGCTGCATGCCAATTTTTAGCCCTTCTCTTTCTCCTCCTTTCGTTATTGAGTTGACTGCGAAACAGCGTCACGGTAGGCGAGGCAGGGACGGCGGAAGAGTGGGGAGCGGAGGGCAATGCGCCCACCCCCCTCCCCAATATTTCAGCGAGAAAAAAAAACAAAAACAAAAACAAAAACGAACAAACATGACCCCCCCAAAAAAAACAAGGCAGCGGAAAAACCGCTAGAGTAAAGCAAAAGCCAAAAATAAACCTATACGGTATTATATCTATATATTGAATGCAGATTTTACTTTCCAATAAGCATCATCCTTGCTCATTCACATTCAAAATCTGGCCCTGTGTTCGGCTTCCCAACAACTATAAAATATCTGTGTTCTTGACATGGTCAAAGCTTAATATACCTTTCGATTGAAATTATTCCTACGAAGTAGGCTACAGATTGCAAATTGTCCGGTCAAGTCAGTCAGTCAGTCAGTCCATCCGAATACTTTCGTCGGCAAAATAAGGAGAACCGTTGACATTAGAACCTTGATTTTCGGCATGAAGGTGCATTAGGGGACTGTTACCAACACGTTCTGAGCTGACCTACTTTTGATGAAAATTTCTGGTGATTTTTGATGAAAATCACTGCTGATTCTGACTTGGGCAGTGCCCATCTTAATATAGGCAGGATTTCAACTGGGGGTGGAGATTTCCAAGAACTCAGTTCGCGTCGGAGTCCTAATGCCTACCCTACTTCGTAGGTCCTGTGACGTTCATGTATATAGTTAATATTTAAATTATATATACACCGGTACATCCGAAAATCATCATTTGTTTGACGGCGAATATTTAAAATAAAACTTGTGAGAAACACCAAAACAGGCACAACAAATAGAGCTTTACTTCCTCGTTGAATGTTGAATAATGGCGTCCAAATCAGCCTCGTTTTTTCACGAACATGCGCAATGACTTTTCATCGCATAGCTCCATCGCATAGCCCCATCGCATAGCTCCATCGCATAGCCCATCGCATAGCTCCATCGCTCCAGCTCCATCGCATAGCTCCATCGCATAGCTCCATCGCTCCATCGCTCCATCGCATAGCTCCATCGCATAGCTCCATCGCATAGCCCTCATCGCATAGCTCCATCGCATAGCTCCATCGCATAGCCCCATCGCATAGCTCCATCGCATAGCCCATCGCATAGCGCATAGCTCCATCGCATAGCTCCATCGCTCCATCGCATAGCTCCATCGCGCTCCATCGCATAGCGCCCATCGCATAGCTCCATCGCTCCATCGCATAGCTCCATCGCGCATCGCATAGCTCCATCGCATAGCCTCATCGCGCATCGCATAGCGCGACTTTTTATCGCATAGCTCCATCGCTCCATCGCATAGCTCCATCGCTCCATCGCATAGCTCCATCGCGCATCGCATAGCTCCATCGCATAGCCTCATCGCGCATCGCATAGCGCGACTTTTTATCGCATATCTCCATCGCTCCATCGCCTAGCTCCATCGCGCATCGCATAGCTCCATCGTTCCATCGCATAGCTCCATCGCTCCATCGCGTTAAATTAGAAATGAAAGACGCGATGGCCCCTCTCGGCCATCATAATTCACCCCACATTTTTTCGTAGACTATATATTAGCATGCTGTTTTTTTTCTATTCGCTTTCTATAATCTCCGGGAACACGCCTATAACAGTGAAGATGTGTTTTAAGCGCGAATTATATTTTCCGCAATTTATAAACCTGATCAACTCGGGAAATTCGAAATTGTTCAGGAAGAAAAGTTGCATTTTACTGAAAAGTATATTATTTTAAAACATCTGCAGAAATCATACGCTGGAACTGTATGTATTGGCCAGAATAAAAGTTCAGAGTTCTTATTTTATAAAGTGATAAATTCATCCTGGGAATAATTTTTGGAGAAAATATGTAATTAATAAAGCTCTTTTTACCGAGAAGATTTAAAAAGCGCACTCGTGATTCCGTCACGATTTTTCTGTGATTCCGTCACGGACTTGATTTAACCGCTGTGATGACCCAATTGCGCTTTTCTCACGAGGGAAAAAGTGTTATAATCCTTGGGTACTGTATATTAGTAAGAGATGTCATACAAGAATAATCAGATCGAAAGAAAGCAGCAAAAAATAGACAATGAACACTAGTCAAAACGAAGGACTTGCACTGTGATTTCGTCACGGACATTTTCAAAGATTGTACCGAAAAATCTGCAATATTTTGGAGAATATTATACTTTATTTGAAAATTGACAGCAGTATCTAAGCGATAAGACGTAGACATTCTGTTTATAGAGAATAAAATTTCAATAACGAGCGCTTCAATCTTTTGAAGTACCTTCCAAACCGTGATTCCGTCACGCTGGAATTCATGTGAATCCTATTAGATATGACAAAATTTTACAGTATTACTTTCAGCATAAGTCGTGAAGATTCAGAGCTAGCTTTTCCAGATTCGCACCACAGACGCAGATCTGTTCAAGTGGGAGGACACGATAAGTTTGTCTGATATTGTTTAACCATAACCAAGCTGCCTAAGTCCATATAGGCCTAATGCTGTCATTGAACCAGAAGCGTATGAGGATCAATTTTTACATTTTTTAAAGTCAACCTGTATACTCTAGCAAAAGTAGGTTCAATGCCGTTAACATGATATCTGTTCAAATATTATAGCTAGTCTTAATAGATTTACACCAAATATACATCTGGTTATTTACCAGTCGACTAGAGAGCGGCGTTTGTAGATCTGGTTTTAATCAGATTGTATTAACCAGGTTTGGGTTTGGTTATTAGAATCGGGAGATGATCGTGATTGTCCATGCAGCCAATTGCGATTTGTTCCATCTCTCACCATGTCAACACCCTGATGAAATGAAGGATTCTGCGTGCATTCGAACTGAAAGATTGTAAGATTGACTCGCGTCTTGTATATTATTTTTAGGTTTGTCTGGTGGACATAAGATCATTTGCCCTGACGGCCACACAGGAGGAATTGCGTGAGCGCTATACAGACGAGCAGGTGGTCGTGTATAAAGCAGATGTGACTGTCTCCGAAGAGCTGCAAGGTACCAGTAATCGAATAGCAATATTCGAAATACTTCCAATTATCTCTTTTCGTTATCAGCAAATATGTACAACAATATGGTGCATGCAATTGTGGGAATTCCCCACTTTGAGGTAAAAGCATTAAAGGTACATGTATTTGGTCGTCGAGTGAGCAGTAAGACGTGAAATCGCATAATTTGTGTGGGGTAAATCGTGGAGGTGACCGTAAAAACTGGGGAGTAAATGATTGACCTTTGACCCTGATTTGTTATGGCAACGTGGAGAGCTCTTTTGCTCATGTGATTGGCGAGATGGATGCAAAACTAAGATTTTCCCGAAGAATAAAAATGGGAAAATCAGAATTTACCAGTACATAAAAAAAATGCGGACAACCCCAGTCAAGTGGGTCTACCCTTGGGACAAATGTGCCTTGTATGGTGTCATCTTAAAGCTCTCGGTGTGTGGACTACGCTCGGGGTGATTTTAACCGAAATTGACGTCATGGTGCGCATGCGCAGTCGAGGAGTAATAGAGAAAGATGGCACTTTATGGGGGGGTGCAGGGGTGTCTTGAGCGCTTTAGGGACCATCCTGGGTCCGACTAGGTCATGTAGGGTGTCGCGTTGAAGCTCTAGACATGTGGACCGGAAGTGATGTTGAGGTGCGCATGCGCTGTCAAGGAGTAGCAGAGAAAGATGGGATTTTGGGATAAGCAGCAGGTGGTTTTGACCGGAAGTGACGTTATGGTGTGCATTCGCAGTCGAGGCGTAGTAGAACAATATGAAATTTTAGGGCTTGGGCGATAGTTGGGCCATCGAGACTCTAAAGGAACCGTGTAGGTGGGTGTAAAGATGCCTTGGGCAATAGGGTGTAGTGGACAAGGCGTGATGGGTTTGTCTAGCCTGGCAGGTTACCTCCTTCTGGGTACAGAGCGATTGAGTGAGTGAGTGAATGAGAGAAGATCGAGTGGGTGAGTGAGTGAGGCGTACACAACGTGTACATAGTGACGACCTAACGCTGGGAGTATGATCCTCCGCCCACACACACACACACTCAAACACACCTATACCTAGTTCCTAATCCCTTAACGCCTCTTAACGAAAAAGAAAGATAAATGTATCTGACCAATCGGTGGTCGTGGTCGCTCTTGTAGAATCAGAAGCTGCCCTTTGAGAAACTGCCCTTGTGTTGCGTCAGTCATTGTTCGTTTTCTACGACCGTCCATTTGCTCGGGTCCATTCCTAGGCGTCTTCGGGCAGTCATGGATACTGTATCTGCATCATACCATGGATTCTCGGAATCAGCCGATACGCTTTCAATTCAATATCTGGCCCCTCGTTATCTCTGTATACACGTATATTCTTTTGGTGTTGCAAAATATCTTAGTGTCTGGTGAACGTGTGTTCGCACTCAGCATGTCACTTCTGGCGATAACTTCATTTACAAGCTATAGGGTACCGGCGGCGCCACCAGGTGAGTGCACATGCATGCGAGGACGTCTTTTTCGGAGACGATGCCACTTACTGCGATGACGTCACTCCCAATAATGGTCAAAGTCCAATGACCAAAGCAATGATGTTACTTTCTCGTTATGGCGTTGCGATAGTGTGTTAAGGAGTTACGATAGAGCGTTAAGGCGTTGAGACTAGCGATAAAGTGTAACTGTGGTACATTTACTTCTGCAACTTTACGTCATATTCAAGATAATCTTCCAAATTATAGGATTTATACCCTGTTTCTTGTTTTACGATAATTTTTTCCAATTTCGATGTTATTAATGTTATTTTAGTGCACGTGTTGTGACGTTATTATGGAACGATTAACCTCGTCGCAACGTAAAATTGTTACAAATCTGTCCCATTCTCTGCATTGCGCGACATTCCGCAGACTGTACAAATCGTTCGAAGTATGACGTCGTTAACCTCATCTCTGACGTCGAAAGGGGCAGCGAAGATTTCTTTCACACTGTAGAAAGCTGCCTGTTGTGAAATGTTGGAGAAAAACTTTATCACGTTTCATTATGAATGAGGAAAACGAGGAACCCACATATTGGGATTGCATTATGGCGGCAGTTATTAATACCCACCCTACGGCGTTCGAGGACGCCGGGCAGGATAACTTGCAGCAAGCTTACAGGGAGAGAGAGTGAGTGAATGATTCAAGTTTAACGTCGCTTTCAACAATATTTCAGTCATATCGCGACGACAGCGAGCTTACATCCAAATTCGCCCCAGCATAAGGAAACAGTATAGCCTGCGGCTTCTTGAAATGAAGGGCGTTGCCAGGCACAGGTCCATCATGAAGACAAGACATCAATTGGAAGAAGATAAGGGATTACCACCCACAGAGGCTCTGATAATTGCAGTCCACACCTAAATGATGTGCGGCTAAAAACAGGCATGGGTTCAGGTCTTCGGCCATAAATAGATGTAAAATGTTTACAAAAACCCTGTAAAAGTATATATATTCTAAATGGGTATACCCATGCCATTATTTCCGGAGAAAAGTGAGCTATTGAAAGTGAAAAGGAAAGACGTGCAATCCTCCTTAAACCTTCTACAACTTTTCCGAAAAACTCCATAAAATGTATGAAAATGTTTCAAATTCGACCCACAACCCAGAGAAAACGTATGAAATGATTTTCTTTTTATGCATATTAAAGTGTTTCCTGTCCAACGGACATTTTAAAATGGTGCAAAAACAGGCGGTCGACCTACTCGGGGTTTTTTTCTAATGTTTGATCGCCAAAACGGAATCATCATTTTCGCTCCCCGAAAAAGTGCAGAATTTGGCATGCCAGATATTCAAATTCCGAGCACGATTAACTCTGTAGTGGCGCGTAGGTGCAATCAATACGCAATTGTGATATCCTCGTTTGGTGAAATGGCGGCGTCTATCAGGGTTATAGTATAGATATCAGTGAGTAGAAAGGGAAGAAAAATTACCATGCTGTCAAAAACGGCCGACCTTCCTTATTATGAAATTACGGAGGGGCCACTTTGTGCGAAACCGTGGCAACTGTGGACTGCACCCCAGAAAACAGTTGTTCCAGGATATCTTGCCGATACAGTATCCTGGATTGCCCAAACACGCTTAGGATGCACCGGAACGAATGGACGGCCGTTGAACATTAGCTATTAAACGCAACATTAAATGTGCGGTGGAAAACGATGCCAGTGTACTTAAAAGAAGTCATATGACCCCACAGACAAATTTACTGACTGCATATTTCTGAAATCATTACAAGAACCAAAAGTGTTCCCTGTGATGATTTATATCACAGTCACGCTTTTTAGGGATGTTCATGTGGACATACTGAATGACATAACCACACGGTCCCTAGCAGCAGTTTGAGCGGTATTAGATACGAATATTTCAGAGCGATGATGCTATAGCCCTATCAAGTCATCTGTTGCAAAATGATGAACTATGTGATCTCCAGATAGCAAAAAGGTCCTAATGAGGGAGTATTTATTGAATGAATTCAAGTTTTTATTCACAACAATTACCAGTGAGGCCCGACGCCGACCAAGAGCGTGCACGGATTAAGATGGACGCAACACAATGGCAGTTTCTCAAAGCGAGGATTCTGAGCGAACACGACCGACGATGCGGCTGATACATGGTCAATAGCATACGAGAATTGTAAACCAGCTCCCCTAGGTTGGGGGTGATGTGATGGAGGGGACAATAAAATGTGTAATACGCAATATGCTTGTTATTCCCCATATATCTTTCTCTCATATGACAGCATTGAGGCGTTAAGAGATTAGGGACTAGGTATAGGTGACTGTGTGTGTTTCTCTCTCTGTATATAGGGGATCTCAATGACGGCAACCTGCACGACACAATCGGACCCAGGGTGGTCCCTAAATCGCTCAAACACGCGCCTGAGCCCTTTCTCTACTGACCGACAGTCTCTTCTGTGCATGCATACCATAACATCACTTCCGTACAAAACCACACTAAGCGTAATCTGCATGCCGAGAGCTTCACGTCCAGAGCCTGCACGCCTTATGTGGACTCCGGATGGTGCCCAATTCGATCAAAGACATTCCTGCGCACTCACAAACTGCCATATCTCTTTTCTACTCTTCTATTGCGGTTACAAACCATGAAGTCACTTCCGATCAAAACTATCGCATGTTTAGTCTACACACCAAAAGCTACAAGATGTCACCCTGCACGACTCACTTGGCCCAGGGTTAGCCCGCCTCGACCCACTTGACTGAGTTTTATCCGCAATGATTGGTATAAAGTCCGTTTTCCGCATTTTCTTTTAAAGAAAATGCTAGATTTGCATCCATCACGCCATAACAACCCATGGTCAAAGCTCCACTGTCAACCCTACCAATTTTCTCCCCATTGTGTACGGTTATGGTTATGTGCTTTTATTTATGTCAGCATCCGTTGCTAGGACCTGCCAATATACATCAATCAAATGTATAAATCCAACGTCGGACAGTATCAATCAGAGTAATCCACAACTCACATCTCGCCTTCTTCCAAGGGTGGTTCAATGTTCCTGTCTATTGGAAACGTTTGGCACTCTTGCCAAGGTATTTATCTCTCCTGCCACTGTACAAGATATTTGGCTCTCCTGCCGTATGTCAGGTCAGTTAGACTATCCACTAATATCCTCCTGCTGGTTATCATGGCATTCGCTCAACACTCTCTTCCTTAAGACATGGGGAACAACCAGTAAGTGCCGTATTACTTTGCCACCCTTGTTGAACCATCGTCTGACCAGCAATCCGCCCTGCCTGGTAGGAGCTCGAAACATACCCAACAATGCTTTGGCTGTTGGAACCTCTAAGGATACAGCGTCCCAGACTGGTCTTTTATTTTCCTCAACCCATCGCATCACTTTCCTCAGATCAGGGTCCTCTGTTTTCGCTTTGCTTAAGTCATCATTAGCGGAAATCAGCTGTGTTTTCTTGACTGTATTCTTTCCCTTAATTCCAGCAACCTGTCTTTCGGGACGGCGACTGAACGCATCTGCATTCCGTCCGGGCCTATGATCAACTTATGACGAACTGATAGGTTCCAAGGACCTCAAGCCAACGGGCGAGCTGATCTTCTGGGTCTTTAGCATTCATTAACCACCGCAATGAGGCATGATCTGTATGAAGTAGGAATTTCCAGCCATACAATAGTGTCTTAAGTGTTTCATGAAGTAAACTACAGCCAGCAGTTCCCTTCGAGTTACATTGTAGGCTCGTACAGCTTTACTGAGAATCCGACTGGCGTAAGCAATAACATGTTCTTTCCCTTCTCGTCTCTGTGAGATTACCTAACATCTGTGTCAAGAATGAAAGGTGTCCGTGGGTCAGGCAGTACTAATATGGGGCTGGATGTTAATTTCCATTTCAAAACATCAAAGGCGTGTGTTCTGTCCAAGTAAATCCACAAAACTTCGCAGTCAACTTATGAAGTGGAGCAGCTATATCGTTGCAAAATCTTTCACAAATCCCCGATAATAGTTGCTTAACTCTAGAAAGCCCCGACTGGTTGGTAGGTATAGGCCATTCCTTCACGGCCTTCGTCTCCTCTGAGTCTGTCCGCAAAAACGATATGACCGAGGTATCTCACTTTTTGGACACCTATCACGCACTTTGAGTTTTTCAGTTTCAGTTCGTGATCACGGAAACGCCTAAAAACTTGTTTCAAACAAATGAGCACGTCATCGAACGTACGGCCAACACTTTAACATCATCAAGGTAAACTCGGCAGACCTCGTAGTGTAGCCCAGCAAGTACGGCTTCCATAAGTCGCTCAAAAGTTCCCGGAGCGTTGCAGAGGCCAAAGGGCATGGCATTGAACTGGTGTGTACCCTGCCTCTTCGCAAAGGCGGTCTTCGGTTTGTCTTTGGGTGCTTTCTCTACCTGCCAGTATCATGCCAGGAGGTTTAGTGTACTCTACTAACATGCCCCAGCCAGTGATCCATAGAGTCTTCTATGTTTGGAAGGGGGCACCCGTCTTTCTCTGTATTGTTATTCAAGGCTCGATAATATACGCAATAACTGAACACCCACACCACGGGAGCCGACAAGGAAACATTGGAAGGTTCGATGACATCTCGGGTTAGCATGTCCTTCACCTGTCTATCCATTTCTTGGGCATGGATGGGCAGCCATTGAGGGAGAATACGTGTGGGTGGTGCCCCTCCGGTTTTGATATGGCGGTGGACCAATTTTGTTCTCCCCATATAGTCATCGTCCAGGGCAAACATTTCGGCATAGTCTGTAACAAGACTTCTGACCTGCTGTTGTTGGTCAGTAGTGGGATACTTGCTTGCCCTTTCTATCAGCTTATCCAAGTGAAGCGGACACCTAGGAACTCTATTGGTATTTTCTTGTTGTAGAACCTCCGACTTAATAGCAGTTGTATTCTTTGATCGGCCTGGTACACATACTTCTGATCCAGGGGGATACTTACAGTATCAATCAGGACCACTCAGTAGCATTCAAACGACCCTGCGACGTCACATCATTTTCCCCCCAATTTTCACCTATTTCTTGGGAACATCTATCACATATAGATGTTACTCATGAAATCCAATCCCAGGATAACCTCAACCGAAATGTTACCTGCGACCATCATCTGAGTCCCACTGATATTCAACACCACTTCAGTTGCCCCAAATAAAGACATGTCTGTCCTGTCCTCTATTCTCAGTGATGATATACTCGTCTTGCTCAGAGTTGATTTATAGGCCTGTGGAATTTCCTCCCTTATACACCGGCTCAGAATGGAAACTCCATCGGCGAGTGATGTGATGAAGGTGATGATGGATTGTCCCGTGCCTTTTCTCCAGGCACAGTCTGTGATTGTGACACAGTATTACAAGTTTCAGGTTCGCTAGGGCATCGGTTTGGATGAGGACAGATTGACATATAATGACCAACTTGGTCACAATTCAAGTGTCTCCCTCGAATTCGCGGCCTCTGTGCATGCTGATTCTGGCGAAGATATCCCATATGGTTTTGTCGTGGCCGAAAGCAAGGTTTCCCTCTCTTATTTGGAGATATTTCGCTTAACTTTGTCCATCAGAGCGTTCATCTCAGCTTTTAAATCCCCACCTGTCCCATCGCCAGGTGCACTGGTCTCAGGTTTCTAGGTGCTCGAATCTAGAGCTGCCCTTGCCGTGGACCGTCTATATTGAGCTGTTTGGAACATCTCTAGCTGTGTATATTGCCTCCTCTAATGTCTTTGGTCTTGTCTGCCAAACCTTGAATCTTGTATCTTCAGAAATAACTTCTAAGAATTGATCTTTGGCTAAAGCATCATGCAGATCTTCTCCCGCGTCAGGATCATCTGCACAAGTCCAGGTAATACATAAATCCCCGTAGAGAGTTTACCTGGACAGTTTTGCTGACTCGGAAGAGTTCTCGAGTCGTTGCCTGTATTACACAAGCTCGTACATTTCATCCCCAGCGGTTGTTTTGAATTAGCGCGTCGATATCTGAAGCTTGTGGTTTTCGCTTTGACACCCGATGTCGATTTCAAAGGTAGTCTGGCCGGCGATGAAATTCAAACCAGTCAAAACTCAAACCACGCTGCGGATTGGCCTGATGAGCTGCTTCAGCGCGCTTACCGATTGTTTCGGTTTAGTGGAAACCGCTCGAGCTATTTATATCCAGAACTGCTATCTGAAACTAACCAAGCCAGTGTATCGATCGTGAGTTAACCTATCGATTGATATACTGGCTCGCGAGGATGCGTCAGGATAGGCCATTTGCACCTGCCTGAATGTTGCCGATCAACATTTTCAAATCTAGGAACTTGCAGGTAACTGGTTACTTGAGAAGGACAGTCTTCTTTCATGTGCCGAGTCGGGCGTTCAGGCGCTCAATATCCTTATCGATCACTTTTACCTCTTCTGCGGTCTGCATAGTTATATGCAGCGTATCACTAGCCGGCCTTCCCACAGCTTGGTTACGATACGGTTGCATTGGGCTCCGGGACATCTCCCTTTGTAGTGGTTCCCCGCTGTGTTGTGGTACATGGATCCCCGTTCGACCAGTATGATGCGTACCTGTAAGCTTCCTTATTGATTTATTCACCGTTAATACTTGTCACTCGATCTCGGCTTCAGCTTCTGCCATCCGCCTCCTGAATCCAACCAGAGATTCAGTTTCAACAGCATCCGTCATAAGCTGTGGATTGGGCGATCTAGCATGCAGTCAAGATAAATCTTCCAGACTTCTCCCGTCTCTCCATCGTCCTTATCGGTGGTGAATAGAACATCCCACCGCTGCCACCAGCGAAGCTTTCCGTGTAGCTTGTTAGGGATATAGGGTAGCGTGGTGTGTATGCTCCCTGCTTCAGAGAGAGAGAGAAAGAGAGACAGAGAGAGAGAGAGATTCTATTTATGTTAACGCTGTGAAACGTTTACGTGGGGAATGGATGTTTCAGATCCACAAGAGAGTGCGCAGGGTCCCCAAGACAAACTGTCAGGCTACCGGGAACGCACTCGTGCACTGATCTTGGCCAACGAGGGAGTTCGATTCAACCTGTCACCTTGTCTGGATCGAGGAGGTTGGAAAGGAAGACCTGTAATGACAACCAAAGCAAATTAATACAATACTGACATATAATTCTATGAGCAGGAATATAGGATTCAGTTCGCGGTAGCGTATAATCCCTGAAAAGAAGATCCCTGATCTATGAATTGGATTTACCTGTATTCTTATAGTTATCTTTAACCGAAGTCCAATATAATAGAAAGATATATACAAAATTATATAGCCCTAGCTATATCGCGATCAGGCCTGGTCACAGCCACAGTCTGGTCACGACCGGTTCTCTCGTGGTTGGGTCCAGCTTCTATCTTCCTTTCCCAGGGCTTCGTGGTTGGGTCCAGCGTCTATCTTCCTTCCCCAGGTCTTCGTTCACTCCCGTATGGATGAACTCTACGTCGTGTCTCGTCTTACACGACCTGACCCCTCTGTGGTTATGTCCGGCGTGTGTCTTTCTTCCCCTTGTCTTCTTCCGTCGGGCTGTATGGACTTCTCGTCGTCGTCGTGTCTCGTCTTACAAGACCTGGCCCCTCCAAGCGTTGGTAACTGTCAATGGATGCGGACGGCCTGGGCACGACAGTACTATCACAGTACAAAGGCTTCTACGGCACCAGCCCGTCTCTCTGTAACACCGCAGGACTATTCAACTGCACGGCTCACCACAGCAGCAGACGGCACCCCTCGTAGGAATACACCCCCAGGCTTCAGCGACCCCGCTCACGGCGACTCACTCCGCGGCCCGGCTCCAAGGATACACGGTCCACATAGGATCGGACATCGATAACACACGGTGGATGGGTAGGCACCTGGTCTAGTAACCCTCTTCCTATACTACTGCATGGTCTTCCGCAATGGGTGGGCAATCGGTCACGGTTTTCCCCTTTATATACTACTGTATGAGACAGTATTAATCTATGATTGGCCGTGAATTACTCAATGTATGTACATGGTGGTGAAAGACCGTATGCTTATGGGGCCGTGAATGGATAATCGTTTATGGTACGATTTACTGGGTACGTGTATATATATCAAACTCTATAGACCTGGGTCTATAGCTTGTGAATGTTAGCATGAATGTATTTCAACCCGTAGGTCGTGTGTTTAAGTACGTGTGTGTATGGATAATTGTTTATGTAGGAACTGTGTTTGATTTGGTTTAGCTGTTCCCTCTTCACAGAGACGAGCGTCTCCCACCGGTTACAGCTTTATCGATACCATTAACCACAGGGCCGTACCTGCACAACTGTTCAATACGGTTGAGTCAAGTAGAGATGCGGCTAAGGTATGGCCATGCTATCAACACTAACGCCGTTAGTTAATTCCCAGAGCTAAACCTGCACGTCTGTGCGATACGGACGAGGATCAGGTAGAGTTAGAAATAACCATTAACGATAAGTGTCTATACCCTATCTCCCAGTGCTGTACCCGCACAACTGTGCATTACGGTTGAGACAGGTAGAGATCGGAGTAGAGTAAACACAGCCCGGACGTGTGAATGTATGTGAGTGTAAATGTATGATATGATGCTATAGGATTCGGCGGCGGCACTTCTTCAATTCGGCGGCCTGGTCCCGGACCGGCGGCGGCATGAATTCGGCGGCCTGATCACGGCCCTTCTCCGGCCCGGCAATGTATTGGATTTCTTCTCCCCGATACAACCGAACGTGTTCTCGCCTCAAAGCTTCTGCTGGTCTGCCTCGTTTCAGCGGGGGCCTGTCTTATATAGGGCTACCGCTCTTCTGGGGATAAAGGTAGAAACAGACGTCGAAGATACCAGCGCCCTCTTTATTGTCAAATTACCACAATCCCCGATCAGTTTATCTGGACTTCGCTGGATCAATATGGCTATGGAGGAACAAACCATAATTCATAACGGACGTAACTGGTAAATCTCAGCTTCCAACTCTCTCTAGTTAATTCATACGACGACCGCAAAGTTCACTGTCCTTCATCTGCATATTCTCAATGTTGACTTCCGGATTCCTGACTGACGTCATCTACAGCGAAACAAGCGAGCCTCACCAGGGTTCCTTTCGCCGTCCCAACTGATCGTTTGAGATAACTTCACCGGGATTTCGAGGCATTGTCTGTCTCCCGGATTATTGTAGTTCATTCTAGGAAAATTACAGCGTTGAATTCCATCAGGTAAGCGAACCGCACACGTAAACACAATATCACTTTCGATTTCACATAGTCACGTGTCATAACACCAGCAGTGATTTATTAAAGGGGAACCCAAGGGGTCGTTTGCATTCTGCACTTTCGTTACAGCTGCTAGGGCCTGCCAATATACATCAACCAAATGTATAAATCTAACGTCGAACGATATCAATCAGAGTAATCCACAACTCAAATTTCACCTTCTTCCAAGGGTGATTAAATGTTCCTGTGTATTGAAAACGTTTGGCACTCTTGCCAAGATATTTGGCTCTCCTGCCTTATGTCGAGTCGCTCTCCTGCCGTTTACCAAGACAGTTAAGACTATCCACTAGTCATGAGAAGGCGACGAAGCCTTCCCAACACAGCAACTGATTTGCCTGAGTTTATATAGCTATCAGAGTGGGGGAATACATTTTAGACTCCTCACATGTACGGAACAAGCAAGTCCTAATTATTCAATCCGCATATTTCTCTGCGCATGTCCAATTTCAGTCATTCTTCCGGCTATTAGCGGAGTTGGACGTGAATGATCATCAGAGAGGTAGTGGCATCCGCTAAACTATTTAAGCGTCATTACTGATACCTGGCATGACGTCTGAGTAGTAGAGAGAAGACGGGAAGGCTCAACTTTTCCAGGGAGGTAACTCTTGGTGCCCTTTTTTTCAGGTTAAAGGTATAGGGAACTCCCCGTCATCTCCCCAAAGAGACCGAAAGCTACCTCCAACACAGGAGAGTTCCAATCTAGGGGGCGCCACCAGCTCAAGGTCACTATAGTTCCGGCAAAGGGCCCTTGGGCATGTATTCTTCCGCGGTGATGCGGTCTGGTGGTGATGCGGTCGCTGGAAAAAGCTTCCGCGGAGAAAAAGTAATCCCCAGACTTCAAATACGCTGCATGGTCCGATTGGGTCGTATACGGTATCAATGTGAAGCATTCGTGAAGGGGCATCTGATGTGGGGTTGAAATATCGTCATTCTGCGCATGCGCGGTGGACAAAGGGTATGGAAATAGACGTTTTGGGGTCTAGGTGGGCCACTAATGGGTCGATGGAGTCATATGAGGTATCAATGTGAAGCATTCGTGAAGGCACATCTGATGGACTGGGTGTGGGGTTGAAATATTGTCATTCTGCGCATGCGCGGTAGACCAAGGCTATGGAAATAGCCGTTTTGGGGTCTAGGTGGGTCCCTAATGGACCGATGGGGTCGAGTGAGGTATCAATGTGAAGCCTATGTGAGGGGGCATCCCACTGGGTGGATGTGGGGCCGGAATATCGTCATTCTGCGCATGCGCAATAGACAAAGGGTATGAAAATAGACGTTTTGGGATCTAGGTGAGCCACTAATGAGCCGATGGAGTTGAGTGAGGTATCACTGTGAAGCCTAGGTGAGGGGGCATCCGATTGGACTAGTGTCTCGGCCGTTGTCCACATTCTGCGCATGCGCAGACAGGGAATTCTGGGAAAAGGGTGTGGAAATAGACGTGTTGGGGTTTAGGTGAGCCCCTCATGATCGTATGGTGTCGTATGAGGTCTTATTTTGAAGCTGTCGTTAGGGAGCATCCGCCTGGGCTAGTGTGTCGTTCGTTGTCAATAGTCTGCGCATGCGCAGTCTGGCCGTAGTATAGAAATAGACGTGTTGGGGTTTAGGTGGGCCACTAGTGGGCCGATGGGATCGAGTGAGGTATCCATGTAAAGCATACGTGAGGGAGTCTCCAACGGGCTGGGTGTGACGTGGAACTGACGTCATTCTGCGCATGCGCAGTAGAGAAAGTGTATGGAAATAGACGTTCTGGGGCCTAGGCGAGCCACTAATGGGCCGATGGAGTCGAGTGAGGTATCCATGTGAAGCCTATGTGAGGGAGCAACCGCCGGGAGTAGTGTCTCGGCCGTTGTCCACATTCTGCGCATGCGCAGACAGGGAATTGTGGGAAACGGGTGTGGAAATAGACGTTTTTGCGGTCTAGGTGGGCCACGAATGGTCCGATGGAGTCGAGTGAGGTATCAAAGTGAAGCATTCGTGAAGGGGCATCCAGTCATGGATGGGTGCATGTAAAATTAGGGGTATGACGTCACTTCCGGTTTGGGTGAATGGGGCGTAACCTGGGAACATGATAGGACATGTACTGACCTGTCTGTGGGAATTTTTCCCGCCAGAATTTCGCTGATGTCTGCGCCTGCATCCGAGTATGCATGAGGGTCTGTGTGAATGGGGTGTGACCTGGGAACATGATAGGAATGCATGTACTGACCTGTCTGTGGGGGTTTTCCCGGTCCCGGCCGGGCCCGTCCCGGCCGCAGCGCGCGCGCGCGGGTTACTCCGGCCGCGCGCGCGCGCGGGTTACTCCGGCCGCAGCGCGCGCGCGGGGGTGATCTGATGCCGCAGCGCGCGTGGGTTATCCGGAAGTGCGTGGGTGAATCCGCAGCGCCCGCGCGCATGAAGACCCTCATACATACCCCAATGCAGGCGCACACGTGATGTGCCCGGATGATAGACACGGACGCCGCCGAGAAAAACACATACAACACGTCACATACGGTCGCCCCCCTCAAGACCCTCATATATACCCGGATGACGGACGTTACCGAAAAGACACGGACTTTACCGAAAAGACACGGACGTACCCGAAAAGACACGAAGGTGAACGACATTGTGGAAAACCCCCACAGACAGGTTACATGCATGCATTCCTATGATGTTCACAGGTTACGCCCGATTCACGCATAATAAAAGGATTGATCTGTAATCTGTGTTGTTGTTGCTCTCTTTTTTGGACTAACCCATCAGAATAGTACGTATCACGGACTACACCCGACGTTTAGGCGCGCATGTGTGACATGGTCTATAAAACACGTCTCTGGATCCTACACCTCCATTTCTACGGTTGCAGAGCCATGACGGACACCCGTCCCTATGCGACTCGCATTTTACAGCATGCGACCGTGGTTAATTCACTCACGGGTTACCGAGCAGTGGTTCGGTCCATGTTTTCAGATGGCGACGACAACGAGGGGCGACGCCAGATCCTGAACGAGTTCACAGAAGCGGTCCTCGACAAGAGTGCACTCGATGGAGAGGTGTGCCATCACTCACCACTACTGGACTATGACAGCCATCCTTGATGCTCGGGCTATGGACCACGAGCGCTCACGCCGGAATCAGCGACGGCTGGTTGGCCTAGTCATGGCCTGTGCCATCTGGACCCTGGCGCTGTGGCATTGACAGTGGGACCTCACTATAAATGGGAGGGTCAGACACAGTGTGCGTCATTCACCGATCGTCATTGGGTCAACCATGTCACCAGTTCTACGAGCCATCCTTCCCCTTACACCCCGGGTGGGGTTACACGTCTATGAAGATAAAATCACCCTCGTGGAAGACCGTGGAGATGTTTGCTGGTCGCGCGCTGAGACCGTATCTAATACGGTTACGCTACACCGTGACGGCTGGACCAAATTTAAACGGGTGTTGAGCGGCGAGCTCGACGGACACCTCATCCACATAGACAATGCCATCTACGTACACCGTGGACCCTTCTTCCCACGCCTGGGCCGCTACCAAGATCCTACGCGAGGCTTCACCCTAGACCCCGATCTGTGGACAGCCTTTGAGAAAGTGGTGCCTATCGTGGACCAGCTATTTACACCGGACGAGCGGTCATCAGACGAGTTGGAGTGGGCTCGTGCCCTGAGAGAATCGGCGGCAGAACCCAATGAACAAATGTCTAGCAATGAACCAGACGACGATGCCATTGATTACCCGGCTACACTTTGACCACCCGATCCTTTGATCTCACGGGGTTCTCCCTATAAATACGAGAGACAGTCAAATCTGGTACCATTCACGTACTGACCATGACGGAACATATAATACTGGCGTATCTCAGCTTGACCCCCGAGGTTTTCCTGCACGTTTATGCGGATGCAGTCGATATCATGGAGGAGGTGGGAGACATCTGTGATGCGGACCCTACACAACCGTGCCCGGCCCACATTCGTCTGTCCCGGGAGGGGTGGACCAAATTCAAACGGGTGTTGTCTGGTGAACTGGACGGCGACCTCATCCACTTGTGTCACGATGTGTACATCCGACGCGGCACTTTCTTTGCTCAATTGGCTCGGCTAGATGGGGGTACAGTGCATTTTATCCTTCACCCTGATCTATGGTCTGCATTGGAAGATGCCGTGGTAGATGCCGTGGTAGTGCTTATCAAGCGGTCATCAGACGAGTTGGACTGGTCATTTACCATGGACACTGTGGAAGCCAACGAAGAACATCAGAAAGAAACTCCGGCCCAAGATATACCCGGTATAAATAAACGATAGAGCCAGGGTCCATCATCATTTGTCACCATGAAGCCCTGGGAGAAGGTGTTGGATAACTTATACTACAGTCCCGACAGTCCGGCGGCTTATAGTGCATTGTCGGCTCTCTATCGAGCGGCCAAACCCCAGGGGATACAACGTGCCCAAGTCCGAGATTGGTTAAGAAAACAAGACACCTATACCTTACATCGATCTGTCCGTCGCCATTTTCTACGGAACCGGGTCATCGTGGGAGGAATAGATGCCCAGTGGCAAGCGGATTTGGTCGATATGAGCGCCTTTGCCAAACACAACGATGGGAATCGGTATATCTTGACGTGCATCGATATCCTATCCAAGTATGCGTGGGTGGTACCCATCCGGACGAAAACGGGGGCGAATCTCATAGCGGCGTTCAAAGACATCTTCCAGACCGGGCGCAAACCTTTGTATTTGCAAACCGACGAATTACAAGCGTCTAGTCCGTCATTCATAATCCAGCCGTCGTCCATTAGAGAATATCCGCGTCCATAATCCAAAGACCTATTCCATATTCCATATAACAGTATTAGCACCAAATTCAAAAAGACAATCATAGTATACATAAACATAGGCTTGTTTCCTGCAAGAGAGAAGCGGTCAACAGTTTTCAATGATGCCGGCAAGACATGATGTTCCAAAATATCAAATCCGTATCGCTGATCAGTATTCTTAATCCATAATATTCGTTGTAAAGTCGTCATCTAAAGAATGATGTATCTCAGTCACGCTTTGATTGTGACTGTTCATATGAGTACCATGAGGATCTTGAAGTACATGGGCTCATACGGCCCCTAGCCCCGGGTTAAGCGGAATTAGACACAAGTTACGAAACGTAACGCCATAGATCTTGCACGCTACGTTCGTATTTTGCTATCAGCATGCGATATGTATCGCCAAATTTGAGAAACTTTGAGTGGAAGCGCTTGGTGGAATAGCCCTGTTTTATAAGTTTCTCCAACAATGTTTTGTGACGTTGATTAAAATCATCACATTTAACACAGGATCTAGCAAATGCTACTAAGCGAGATATGTATACGCCATATGCAGGTCCCACTGGAATATTACTATCCAGAAAGGGATAGTTGACGATGTCGAAATTGTAATCATCTCTTTTGTCATAAAGTCGACGAGAGAGAATGCCCGCTTCATTTTTATAGAGATAGAGATCTAAATAAGATGTGCCTGTAGGGCTATCTGTAGTTTCCTTCAAATCCAGTGAAGGTGGATATATATTATATCCTTCACTGCGTCATTTATATAGCGATTATCCACAGCGAGAAGATCGTCTATATGGCGTTTGGTGAATGAAAAGGAACGGGCTTTGAATGGATCGGTTTTTGAAAGCGCCTGCATATGTAATCATATTCATAAGAGAACAGATACAAGTCAGCCAACAGGGGTGCACAATTAGTACCCATTGGAATACCTATATGCTGCTGATATATTGTGTTGCCAAATTTCACATAGATATTTTTAATGAGAAATTCAAGCAACTCTATAAACAAAGAAACATCCCATGAATGATATCTCTTGTGTGTAGTCGAGCTAGAAAATGCTTTATGGCTTCCGACATTAATATATCTACGATCAGTTTTCTTGAACACAGATACTATTAATGAACTTATACGGTCAATAAGGTCCTGATGAGGGATTGTAGTATAGAGAGTCGAGAAATCCCATGTGAATACATGTCTGTGCGGTATGTGACCTTTAGCATCAAGTTCTTCCGTAAGACATTTTGAGTTTTTCAATATCCACATACATTCAACGCCAGAGTTCCTAGAAATAGTGGCGCAATACCTTTCCCAAAATGCTTTTACCTCCTGAAGGGCCCTCGTCAATAGGGTTGAAAGAAGTTTGGTGGTGCAGCTTCTAGAACCAGCTATGAATCTAGCTTTGTATGGTGATTTATGCATTTTGGGAGTCCAGTATATTTTTGGTATGTCGTTATGATTGGTTGCAAGACAAATACCTCTTTCCCTGAGAAACTTTTTGTGATTGTTAAATAAATCTTCCAGAGTAAATGCAGTTTGGGAGTAAGTAGACGTATTTGATGAAGATATGTCTACACTCAATTCTTTAACCAGCACCTGGTAATAGTAATATTTACATATGAATATTATATTATTCGGAGCTTTGTCTGCTGGGACTATGACGAATTTACTCTTGAGATTTGCTAGAACTTCTTGCGAATTGGAGTTTCTCAGTTCTTGTTTTGCTTGGGGAAGAGTACTTCTGTCAATATGGCGGATTGTTTCAACGACCTTGCTCTTGGTGAGGTCCAGCCAATCAGCGAGTACTGTAGGTTCAACTTTTTCTCGCTTAGACCAATCAATAACGTACTGTTCTAATGCGGACAGGACTATCTTCTGGTCCGCCTTCAGATTTATTCTTCTTGGCTCTCTATATTTAGGTCCTTTCATCAGGAGTAATTTCAGATCCTTATCACTCACCACATCAAGGTCACCAGTCACAATATGTTTGCATGGTGTATAGATAAAGTTCGACAATTCACAATCACAACTATAGCCTCCTGACGTGGATCACCAGCGGAATTCCTCAACAGACCGTTCCAACAGTTTCTGAAAGCCCAGATGGTATTTTTCTTCCATACGTACAACGAGACCAAGGCTTCCGTGGTGGAAAGGTTCAACAGGACATTCAAAGGCCCCATGTATAAATATTTCACCTATAAGAATACAAGGCGGTACATCGATGTTCTCCCGAAACTTGTGAGTGGTTACAATCGAGCCTATCACCGGAGTATAGAGAGCCCCCATTACCGTGACCCAACGCAATGAAGCCCAAGTCCGGCGTGTCTTGTACCCCAGGCAATCGCAGTGAACGACGAAGGCAGTGTATAAAGTCGGGGACCCTGTACGGATCAGTAAAGCCAAGGTCAATTTGAGAAAAGTTACTTGCCCAACTGGAGCGATGAGCACTTCCTGATTAAACGGCGCCTACCCCGACAGCAGCGAGTCTATGAACTGGAAGATCTTCACGGGGAACCGTTGCTAGGGACGTTTTACGAGACGGAATTACAACCTGTCGTAAAAACACAGCAAGACTACTACACGGTGGAGCAGATTTTGAAAACGGAACGTCGACGTGGCAAACTGTTTCATTTCGTCAAATGGCAAGGCTGGCCCAGTTCCTTCAATTCCTGGGTCGCTGCCAACCAGGTGAAACGACTATAAAGCCAGACACCACTGCCGTCAGCCTTCATTCCACGTCCGACCACAGTGCTGTGGACAAACAGCAGCTGCCTCTGAACACAGCGTCTCCCAAAACGCGCAAAGCCCAAGTGGGCTTTGTGGTGATAGTGCTAACCCTGTTGAGTGTGTTGTACGGAGGTGTGTTTTACGACGTAGCCTATGTCAGCACGCTACTTAACCAACTGAGAACACCAGCCATCAGTGAAACCGGTCTACAGATAGCACCAGTCAACC
>JAVTVY010057359.1:0-30796 GCA_036873755.1 Hanleya hanleyi | reverse complement strand
TAAATGTCAATAGTAGTGAGTAAATGTTAATAGTAGTTCATGAATAGTGGTAACTAAATGTCAGTAGTAGTGAGTAAATGTTAATAGTAGTTCATGAATAGTGGTAACTAAATGTCAGTAGTAGTGAGTAAATGTTAATAGTAGTTCATGAATAGTGGTAACTAAATGTCAGTAGTAGTGAGTAAATGTTAATAGTAGTTCATGAATATTAGTGGTAACTAAATGTCAGTAGTAGTGAGTAAATGTTAATAGTAGTTCATGAATATTAGTGGTAACTAAATGTCAGTAGTAGTGAGTAAATGTTAATAGTAGTTCATGAATATTAGTGGTAACTAAATGTCAATAGTAGTCAATAAATGTCAGTAGTAGTTCATGAATATTAGTGGTAACTAAATGTCAGTAGTAGTGAGTAAATGTTAATAGTAGTTCATGAATAGTGGTAACTAAATGTCAGTAGTAGTGAGTAAATGTTAATAGTAGTTCATGAATATAAATCAAATGTCAGTAGTAGTGAGTAAATGTTAATAGTAGTTCATGAATAGTGGTAACTAAATGTCAGTAGTAGTGAGTAAATGCTAATAGTAGTTCATGAATAGTGGTAACTAAATGTCAGTAGTAGTGAGTAAATGTTAATAGTAGTTCATGAATAGTGGTAACTAAATGTCAGTAGTAGTGAGTAAATGTTAATAGTAGTTCATGAATAGTGGTAACTAAATGTCAGTAGTAGTGAGTAAATGTTAATAGTAGTTCATGAATATTAGTGGTAACTAAATGTCAGTAGTAGTGAGTAAATGTTAATAGTAGTTCATGAATAGTGGTAACTAAATGTCAGTAGTAGTGAGTAAATGTTAATAGTAGTTCATGAATATTAGTGGTAACTAAATGTCAGTAGTAGTGAGTAAATGTTAATAGTAGTTCATGAATATTAGTGGTAACTAAATGTCAGTAGTAGTGAGTAAATGTTAATAGTAGTTCATGAATATTAGTGGTAACTAAATGTCAATAGTAGTCAATAAATGTCAGTAGTAGTGAGTTTGAGTAAATGTTAACAGTAGTGATTGGATTTCAATAGTGAGTAAAGTCTATAGTAGTGGGTATCGCTATATAGCTGAAATATTGCTGAACGTGACGCTAAACCACAATTCTCTCTCTAGTAGTGAGTAGTATAGTGAGTAAATGTCTTTAGTAGTAAACTGGAGTAAATGTCAAAAGTAGTGAGTAAATATCAGTAGTAGTGGGGAATGCTGATAGAACTATAATCTTGTTTGGTGATGCTCTAAAACCAAAATACTAAAATTATCCATTTAAATCCCCTTAAAGGGAACGTAAACACTGGTGAACAGTGCATGGCCAGTTAAAGGTTATACCAAATGACTCTATACTACTTTGCATTAAAACATACCCAGTAGTGTTCCAAACAACAAATTAGTATTTTTTTTTCGAATAATGTCGTCGAAGTGGGTTTTAGGAAACGAATAGCACACATGTGGAGGAAAATGTATAGGAGCCGTGACCTCTGGTACATGACGTCACAACCTGATTACGATTGCGCCCTAAACGTCATAGTCTATGACGTCGGGCGTTGTTACGAAAGATTCACCCAACCGTGGGAGTTCTAGTGTGATGTCGCTGACATTTTGACGTCACAACAGGCATTTGAGCGAGATTGTAATCAGGTTGTGACGTCACAGGTCAAGCGGTCACAGCTTTTGCCGTTTTGAAAGGGGCATGAAATTGTCGCACTTTACTGCTGCTATTTCCAACCTTGGGCAGTTTGAAAACATACAAAAATGTAAAACAAGTCTATATAATCACCTCTACAACAATTTAGCACAAAAAAAGTAGCAGATTTTGAGACCATTTTGTATAACCTTTAAAGCTCTTTCCTCATAGAATCCAAATCGTGTATCACATATTTTTTTACAATTTTTTCAAAGCAGTACTAAACGTTTTAACTTCGTTACACTGGAACAACATAGAGGCCTCCATGTTTGAAGAACCGTGACGTCAGCGGACACTAGTTCTTCTGTCACTGGAGGTAAAAACGCGTCAATTGGCAGAGGTACAGTATTCGAGACCGTAGCTTACAAACATGAACGAGGATGATAGTGCGACGTGTCGGGATTACCTGGCACATTGTGACAGCCAAATGCAGAGCAGCCCGGCATCGTAGAATATCTGCTAGAATCAGGCCGTATTATACATCAAAGCTAATCTATAACATTGCCTCTGTTAGTCGGGGAACGGAGGAGTGTATGAAAACGACCATATGCGGCCATGTTATCTCGACGCAGAGAATGTCCGATGACGTAGGAGATTATCGGCACATTGGATAAAAATCCTGCCCAAAATAAACATGGCGGCGCCCCCAAGAAATTCCAAATCACAGTATTTTCTCTGTTTGCGTCTGTCTCATTCATTGGGAAAAAATGAGAAAAAATATTTGTCACGATTTTTTTAATCTATCAGGAGTCTTGTATAATTCCCGCGGTGTTTTACCGCAGAGTTTACGTTCCCTTTAAGTACATGTAATACAAATTATATTAGACATTATGAGTTCCAAAGAATAAGTTAAAAATATCAGGTATCACTGGAAAGTTTCATGCTTTCAGAGAACCACAGTGTAGGCATGTTTATGTATATCTGCATGTTTACTCCAGTTGGAGGACATGCTGTGCTTTGTTAGTTCAAGTTGACATGACCACATATTTATTCATCTAGTATCAATTAATTCAGCTCTGAAATGATGTCTGTAGAATACATGACCTGGACACTGACTTGTACATGGGTACAGGTACAAAAGTTTTCCCTGGCAGTAATATATTCACAGCTTTCTATACAACAAACATGTAGGTAGGTAGGCCCAACATGGTTATGAATCAGTTCATAGGAAAATAGTGACATGTAATTTACACCACTGTACAGGGAAATCTGTTTTGATTTGATTTGATTTGATCGGGTGATTCCGATTGCCTGGAGGTATGAACAGGCAGCCTTAGAGCTTATAGCTTAAAAAAAAGTATTATTGCTTACTGCAGTGGTCCAGCCAGTATATAACAATGAGCTTTGACAGGTTGATTTATGAGCGGGGTAATTAACCTTTCACCACACTTAACACCTGTAAACAGGTCACAGCTAGAGCCATAGGTCAACTGGCCATAGCAGCTCCACCTATATTGGTTCAATGAATTTATATCCTTGTTAACCTGTGACTTGACAGGTCTAGCAGATTACCTGTATAGACACATTATAAAACAATTACTACCATTGTCTCTACAGATAATGCATGCAGTTCAGTTAGGAGACCACTTTAAGTTTTAATACAGGCAGGGGAGGATACAAACTACTTGAGTTCTTCATCTTCAATATGCCGGACTATTTCTTCAGGATCAGTTTGACATTAAGTAGGCAGCTATCATGCAATTCAATAATCAAAAGATTATATTTTATCTTGAGACCCCTTAGCACCAAAATAATTTACAAATGAAAAATTTAGAGAAACAGAAGTTTCATAGTAAGTTCTTGGAAGATAGAAGCATCCAACAATTTTCAAAATGTGATACAACTACATATTTTATGCCAGTTTTTCTAATAAATTTTGTTCTAATTTTCTGAAAAATGCAAATGTATTCATATTTTTAAAGTTATTCGAGAATAACGACTTTTATACCTCCAAAATTACAGAGCCTCATTTCCACGACCTGCCATGTGATGTATCCTCTCCCATATGGCTTGGGTCTGGCAGAAAATATATTTATAGTGGCCTTCATGGTGGGAAAGGATCGGGGAATTTCAGTTGGTAGGGTCAACAATTGATGAATTATCTATCGTCTGTCATTATCAGTTTCAATACCTTACAGGAGACCCTGGGTTCTTCATGCTTGGGCATCTCTCCATCTCTCCATTGCTGAAGTCGTAACATTATTGGAGTGTTGAATGGTAAAATAAAACTGCCTCATTATTGGTGACAGAATTTCGTTTCGAGTCTGGTAATATTTCAATTGCTTTGGATAAGACCAGCACCACAAAAGCGTTTTATTCACATTTATTTCTTTCAAATTTTTACAAGTTCAAGTACTGGTACTGCACAAAAAAAGATGATTTGAATGAAATATTTTTGAAATTAATCTGTTTCTACGAGACATTTGCGGCACTGTCCTGGCTGCGACATGGCTTTTGTCTGTCTGATCATGCAAATCATAGCTGACAAAGGAGCGTGTCTTTTACAGTAAAAACATGCATGGACTTAATAATTCCATCTCCCAATATGATTATACGGCAGTTGTGGACATCTTTTTTCGTCAATTTTCACTGGAGGAATTTCATTGTCACCAGAAAAAGTGTTTTATGTTGCAGTTCACGGACAAATTTGCAGGAGAAAACGGTTGACATAGCAATGCATTGTAGCCATTGTTGAATAAATAAAAAAAATAATGCAAGGATATGCGCTCTATTGCTCATTGGGGTATGCTGCCGTGAAAACAAGTGAGAATCGGGGGCAAGGAAAATGAGGAATTTCACAGACAATCTTCGCCATTAGGACTCTAATTAGTGGGTGCATGGCAGACAGCACTGCGTGATCCGACGTAAAGATTCACTCTCCGGACATGTAATTGCGTTATTGGGCCCTTAACATTCAGCTGATGGTGTGCTAATTTATGACGCATTTTCACTCCCAATAAGGTATGGGGACAATGGCTCAATTGTAGGCTTGAGGCTATCTGTGTTACCTGTGCTGTCTGTTCGTCCACTGCCTGCAGGAGGATTGGGCATTCTTAGGTCATCATATTCCATTACTACTTCACCTTCCATAATTTCCTCAGTCCCATGTTGAGTGCCTTGGGGAGTAATAATCCTAACTACAATTTCTGTTGAGTGGTGCCGTGAATGCTTAATGAATGACAATAAGCATGTAGATCCCTATTTCATCGTTTAACTGGGCAGCAAATTTGATACGGTATTAAATTATTTTTATGAGATGAAATTGCCTTGCATGTATAATTGGATCATTCAAATTTCATACACTTGCAAGGGGCTGGGTAATTCAGACTGTCATCCAACCTAGTGAGCACTCACTTCCGAGTCTAGTGCCTGCTTGCATCTGAATCTAGTGCCCGCTCACTTCTGAGCTATTGGAGAGGATATCCACCTCAAACACTTTGGGCCTCATCTGCTGCGCATCTTCATCAGAAATCTGAACTCTATAAAAAAGAACCTTAAGCCTGGTGCACACGAGCTATCCCCAGAGCCGAAGGCCTCAATTGTCTGTTGTCTTGGGGGGGATAGCTCTTGCGTGGTTTCAGCGCACACAGTGAGCAAAAGGTTCACCATGGAAGTCACTTTCTTCGAGATCATGTGATCTTTCATGTGACTGGGCCCGCATAAAAATGGCCATTTTGAACAGTCGTACATGCAGATCATGTGAATAGATGCGTTTCATTGGCTGGTTGAATAAAACAGCTGAGCTGTTGGCTTACATTTGCCGCACATGATGAGGATTTCGCCTCACGTGGCAAGAATTATCAAGCAAGATAGATATTTTGCTCCAGGCCTCACGAGACGAAAAACTCACCAAAAACTGCCACACATATGAGAGCTGTCCCTAATCCAACAAGCACTTGAGGTCATTGGCTCAGGGGATAGCTCTTGAGTGCGATGGGCTTAAGTAATCTCTGTAGATACGAAGCGAAGCGGGATCTGGTCATGACTCTGCGTACGTAAGTTAGAGATGAGGCCTGAATCCTGACCCCGATCCAACCTACAGGTACTTGAACTATTAGAACTAAAATGTCGGACCGATTTCCCCAGGGGGAAAAAATCCTGGTGTGCAGACTCATTAAGTCTCTTTATATCAATTATGATTGACAGAAGAAAAGCTTAAATTACATGTATACAAGAGCAATGGAAAATAGCATCCAGTATATTTTGTAGAGGAATGAGTAAAGCCCGGCGCACACAAGAGCTATCAGCTGAGCCTGCCGGCCTCAATTGCCCGTCAGCTCAGGGGCTAGCTCTCGCGTGCGGGCAGTTTTTGGCCTCGCGAGGCCGGGGAAAAAATATCGAACTTCTTTCATAATTTCGCCTCGCGAGGCCAAATCCTCAGCGTGTGCGGCGAACGCAAGCCAACAGCTCAGCAGTTTTCTTGGACCGGCCAATGAATCGCATGTTATTTCCACGCGATTCATACGCACGACTCTTCAAAATGGTCTTGAAGAAGACGTTATGCGGGAACTGAAATCAATTTCGTGAAACTTTTGCTCATGCACTGTGTACGCTGAAACCACACGAAAGCTAGCCCCTGAGCTGGCAGGCAATTGAGGCCGTTAGCTCAGCTGATAGCTCTCGTGTGCGCCGGGCTTAGGTTGGGTGGTCACACCTTGGATGGATGTACTTGGGCACTCCATCACACCGCGATGGGCACTGGTCATGTGAACACACCATGCAACCCATTTTCTCCAACCTGTCCTACACATGATCCCTTACAGTATCCGGTTTAGCTTTATTATTGTGACCAACTCTGCTCCGTTAGGTAACAGATAATGATGTTGATCGACCAAAAGCCATGGATGTGCAAACAAGCTATATACATGCCACATACATTTTTCGGCCCAAATCAATCTGAGGGTATATCTGATGTCCCAGCAGTAAATTAGTAAACAACAAATACATCTGCCAGTTGTAAACTCTACAATTAATTGAAGTTAATTGTCCTACCTAAGTGATACCAAAAACAGGACCTTACCTGATCTAACTTGATTAGTTACTCCTACATATAGGTGATTGAATGTTGATAGATTGATTGAATGTATGTTAATGATGCGATTGAATGTTGATAGATTGATTGAATGTATGTTAATGATGTGATTGAATGTTGATAGATTGATTGAATGTATGTTAATGATGTGATTGAATGTTAATGGTGTGATTGAATGTTGATATTGATTGAATGTTGATGGTGTGATTGAGTGTTGATGGTGTGATTGAATATTAATAGTGTGATCATTGGATGTTGGCAGTGATTGGATGTTGATAGTGATTGGATGTTGATATTTATTGAAAGTTGATAGTGAGTGAATTGAATATTGATAGTGATTGACTGAAATTGAATGCTGATAATGATTGAATGCTGATAAAATGATTGAATGTTGACGTTGTGAATATTGAATGTGAATGATTGAGTGTTTGAATGTTTTAGGGTGATTAAATGTGATAGAGTAATTGAGGGTTGATAGTGATTGAACTGTTAGAGCGTGTACCATAAACAGTACCATCTGGTGCTGATGACCACACAGGCAGCCATGGACCTGCTTTGAGATTTCTGGTGAATTTCCCACATGGTCAACTAGTAATTGGTATAACACAGTGGTTGAACTTCCGGTATCCTGCAAGAATACCTGATCTTCTGAATGACTTGACTCGTTATGAATAATAGCATAATTCAGAACGACAAACATGCTACCAGGAGAGCGAACTTTCCATGCCAACCTGGAACACATGTGACCATTTAATTGAAAGATAATGATGCATTGATTAAACGTCAGGGAAAATCACAACGTGCATTGCAATTTCTCCATCAAACCGATTTTGTTAACGTCAATCCAGGCGGAAATAATTTCTAGATTATCATCAGTGACCGCGATGCAGGAGTATGCCAGGATGAACAAAGGTAAATTTGGCAACAATTTGGTGTAAGACTCACAAAATATAATTTCCAAAGGATTTGCCACAAGTTGTATTGTCAGTCTTTTGTCCAGGATATTACCTTTTCAATGGGAGGTCTTGCACCAAAGCCTTGCCGTAAATTTAAAGAAATAAACCCGAAAGTTATGAGAAATATTTCACCATAGCATTTTATTTTAGTTCCAGGCAATAATTTGCGTCTGAATCTATCTGGATCTTTTATATATTCTTTCAATAAAAAGCTGCTGGTCTCATTTGCTAGATGCATCGGGACAATACTCTCCACATGTATATATGTAGATTGTAACCTGATAAGCTGCGTTACCTGTTGGTATATTTTGGCTCTATGTATGGCACAGTACTATAGGAAGTCATATAGGAAGTCTGTAATGTTGATGCCCACACACAAGGAACATTAAAGCCACATCAGTGTTTAAATTTGTCATTTTGTGACAGGTTTTTAGAGGCACACAATGGTTGGAGCCACTTGGAGGTGTCACCTCAGCCTACAACAAAGGAACAGGTAATTGGTGCTAGATAAACAACTGCTTCAGTAAGTGGAGTCAACCCTATGTAGTTACTGGTATTACATACACTACCAGATACCAGAAACCTGGGCTATGATTATATAGGTACACATGTAAACGAGAGTCGGAGAGGGAAATCCCAGGTGTGATGGAACAATACTGGTGATTAGTCTGCGGTGTCAACTGTTGGATGATGATACCACTCACAAGGAGTTATGGCTAGATTATTGGTAACCGCCAGTCGAAGAGGGAAATTCCAGGTGTGCTGGCTGAGATTATTTCTCAACTTCTTGAATTAAATATCCAATTCATAGACATTTCCTTCTTCACCACTGATAATAGAATTAACACTTTAGACAGCCTACATTGAGAATCCGCCCCAAATCTTGTACACAGGTTTTTGACAATCCAGACAAATCGTTAATAAATTGACAAGCCAAGATAACACCCTGCCATCTCCCACACCTTAATTATATTAACATTTCACCTGTACAATGGGGTTTTTAGAAACAAACACTTCACGGGATGTTCCAGATTTAAACATGTGACTGGTCAATTCAAATTTAAATAATCTCGTACAGACAGAAATATTCACTCAGAAGTGGTACATGCAAAAAAAGTCGAAAGATATCCTAGTCTGTAATTGCCATTTGCCCTTTTTACACTTTTCTGCATAGATGGACTCAAAATACACCTGTTGGTCCATGATTTCTATGTAAATTTGCATTGTACAGGTGCATAATTTAAACTTGTAATCTTGAAATCTTGTGATTATGCAGCTGGGGCCTGGTTGGTACAGGTCTATTCTCTGCCTAATTTGGGCAAATGATTTGAATATTAATTGTGTAGTCATGGATATTCGCCCATGTACAACCCCAATCTCCAAGAATTTTGGAAAGGATTCTCGCCACTCTTCTCCGTGATTGGATAATGCACAGATGACTTAAATGCTGAAAGTGTGGAGTGATTATATACGGGATCAATTTGGAGGATTGTGTTGGACTCTGTTGACGAGATGTCCGGTAAATGTAGGCCTATACTACTGGCACGTTCACACACTTCAAAATTTGAGATTACTGATCAAATTAAGCCAGTTAGGCAAATTATCCAAATCTGCCTGAATCTTGAGCTGCATCAGCAGGCGTATCAATCGACATTCACAGACATTAGTTGAATGGTACAGTGAACATCAGAAAAAGTTTCATTAAGATTGCAGTCATTGCCATATAACAGTATAGAGATCGAAAGAAAACAGAACAGTTGTTCAGATAGATAATGAAACTCTAAATGTTTATATATCATTTATCTTCTGCTGTGAAATTTAGGTGAAGGTTAAGATAGAATGAATTCATTTAAATGTAATACATACATGTATACATATGTCTTACATGTATCTTCCTAACAGAGAAAATTTGAAATTTTCATATCTAGAAATCAATGCTACCCACAGGTTAATGTGATTTTATCAGGTGTTTGCAGTGTCAGTATATTGACACATATAAGGGGTAAAGGTGAGAAGAGCTATGATAGTTGCACACCTGTGAACTCCAGACACATTGAAATGACAGATTTCCTTCCCCCAAGCTACTTTGTAATAAATTCACCTGTGACTGCTCAACTCCGATAGTGGCAACCTTCTACAGCCAGATTATAGATATATATTATGGACATCTTTAATATAATTCAATTGGGAGAAAATGAATGTACCTTCTTAGTGAGGTATTACAGAACCATATTAATTTGCTGGACATGAAATGTACATTGTGGAATGACGTGATATTTACAAGTTTTGCTTCAAGAAAAAAAAGGTTTAAACAATTGTAAAATAATAATAAGTTGGGTGAAAATGAATGTACCTTCTCATTCAGGTACATGAATGGAATAACCATATTTTTTGGTTGACTGAAATGCTGACATATTTTCAAGGTTTGCTTCAAAAAGTAACATTTTGGGGGTGAGAGAGGGGATGAACTGCTGCTCAGTACTCGAGTGGATGGATGGATGTACTTGCAAGACCTTTATTGCAAACTCAAGGTGGAACACTGTGATAGTCATGGGAATATGTATAAAGTTTCCTTCCTTGTTGAATGTAATCTGTCATTTAACTCCTGTTATACATGACTGAATCAAAGCTGAACAGATTTCAGTGACATACTTGACACTGGTTTTCCCATGGCCATGCCCAAATTCATAGTTACCTCAATATTTTATTCAGTCTTTCTAGAATTTATCTGAAAATTTTAATTTGATATACATTGAAGAGTTCAGAAGTTCAACTCTCCACGGACATTCAAGGTGACAGTTTTCATATTAGAATAATCCGTATACACAAAACAGCTTATCAGAATGGCCACAATATCTACAGATTTGAGGCTACGTGTATACTTACAAACCTGTATATCAGGTTTCAATTTTACTTTTCCTGATATAATAAAAAAGATATTGTTATATAATATTTTTGGTACATAAATATATATTTCTCTGCTGGGAAAATACAAGAGCTGGAATTCTGCCTCGGTGTTAGCATTGACAAATGGGATCTGAATTGTGTACAAACTAGGAGTGCTAAATTTGTCATTTAATTACCTTAAAATTGTTCACCTGTAATTGAAAGAGTGAAAAAAACACACCTACTTTTGGGTTGTTTTAACCCGTTTTAAAAATCTGTTTGGCTGTATTATTGCGTAACCTGTCGTTCTCACGGCATCGTATTCTTGGCGGTGTTTCTTTGTCTAGAAATCCAAGACCTGATTATTCCAAGATATAAGAAATCTCACCTTTGCCCGTAATATTACATGTGTATTATTTCTCATGTAATTTTATCAGAGCTGTCATGAAATTCTAAAAATATATTGCATTCGAGCAATAATACCATATTGCGCAGTTCTACGTCGTAGCTGTCTGGGTTTCTCTCCAGAGCATATATAGCTATAAAGTTTTAATTAGAAGAGTAACCTGTGTTATTTACACGGTTGAGTAAGATTTCTTTGAGAAACTGCAGAAAAGTATTACCATTCCGTAATTCAATTTTCACTCCAGGAATGTGCACGAGAACTGATAAAACTCCATATGTTCACTAATACAATCAGATGGACTGGAAAAAAGTACTCAAATTCAAATTTCTGATTTTCTGCATATAAATTCTGCGTCGAGATCCCAAGCTTTGAAGGGGCAGTAATTATCCAGCATGCATGGGTAATGTTATCTGTCACAGTCCTATTTTGTGCTTGACTGATGCTGCTATGCTTCATGCATTTTATAATTGTGGATTCCTGCACATTCAGCCATGCACACACCGAGACAGGAGTATTGATGGGGACTCCTGATAGCTTTATTTTTCCCCGCTAACTTAAAGGCCAGGGTATTTGACCCTTGGCACATATACCTGTATCTATATTTCATGCTTATCAGATTAAGATCTCGCTTGTATATTCAAACTTTTCTGGCCTGTGGCAAATCATCATAAATAATCATAAAAAGATTAATACATACATGTCCGCAGCGATGTAAAAAGTATCCGAGGTTTCCTGTGGAGCTGATGGCTCTGATATTATTATTTCGTAAATGGGGAGGGATACATGTACAAGACTGTGTATTCATGTCTATACCGAACTGTATTTATTCGTTTTAGCAATGTTGCTAAGCTCTCTGTCCTAAAAGAAAATTAATGACTTTTGCCTTCATAAAAATATTAGTAAATTAGATATCACCTGAAGAAAGTTAACACTTTATTAACTCGTAAAAACACTTGTAATATATACTTCCAATGTATCTTTTGGAGGAGTTCCAAATTGTTTAGTTATTTGTTCTGAAAACTAACCTCATGCACTTCAAACAATTTATTGCATTCTGTGTTTACAATGAAATTTTCAATTTATTCATTTGTTCTACATATCCAGTGGTGATTTCATTTATTCATTTTAGCAATATTGCAAAGCCCTCTATCCTAAAAGAAAACTCCATTGTCCCTCTAATAATTCAATCACAAGAAATGAAATTTCCCATCATAAAATCTGGAGGTGATCAAATTTATTAGAAGTTGACAAAATGGTACTAAATCATACAGATAATCCAATATTTCGTTGTTATTTCAACGAGTTTAGAGAGTGGTGAAATTTATTTGAACAGCCAATTGAAAATTGGGGGTGATCGAATTTTGATAGGGCCGGGGATTGAATTATTAGAGGGATTACCATAGATGTAGCTGATAATAAGTTATCACATGGTTGAGAGTCATCAGGTCTCTAGTATTGAAACCATGATATTAGTGGAGGGGAAGAGCATATGCAATATTGGCTTAAAATCTGTTTGATAACTCCTGTAGGCGCATATCCTCTGGAGTATGGCATCCTCTCCATTTTATAATGCATTTCTTTGATAGTAAAATTGAGATTTTGACCAAAATCTCTCCATATTTTACTGCCCACCTGAGATTGAGAGTAATCTGGGCGTTCCTTCATGTAATACAACATGAATACACATTACAAATGATCTGTCTCCACATCCATTGTCTATATTCGCTCCTTCGTGGTTGTTGATAATGCTTCGCTTTGGGGTGGAACATTGTTACATTTTGATACATTGCCACTGCAACATCCTATTGTGATGTGCAACACTTGTGTTGGCGACATCAACATAGGACATTACTTATTTAATAATGGCAGATGCAATCGAAAAGTTGCCTTGAGCCCAGTTCAATATATCATATTGACCATGGTGGTCTGTCATGCCATGGAGTCATTGAAATTCTTGGAATTGTTACCTCATTTTATTGCATTGTTTCCATGATGCCCTATCTATCTTCTCATGTTATCGAGTCACTCCATGGTGCAGTGCATTGTGGGATTCGATACCATGCAAATCGATTATGTTTGGACTGAATCTCTGCATCTGTTTTCAATGCAGAATCTTACATGACTAAATGAGAGCCCTGTTGATTACTTTTCTTCATGACAAAACTTTTAAAAAGGGTCAAGGAGAACTGAAGTGGTATATGTATTTTTAGCTGTGTAAATTATGCTTTAAGCGACTGTGTTGTTATCTTTCACATCAAACTAGATTACACTTTGTGGAACATCACATTCCACTGTCTGGCTTACATCATTAAGGATATCAAGGCAAATTTGTTTGTCTTTACCCGGATTCTATAACAGCCTATGCCATCAACTTTAAAAGGGGACGAGCTATTTATATATTTTATTCAGTCTTGAATCATGAATTTCTTGGGGGCTTTTGCATCAGCTTAATTAACTACATGTGGCAATTTTATTTTAAGATATGCATGTGAGAAGAAAAGCTAATTTACATAATTACTTTTGTGGCTGCATGGCATATGACTTCATCCCATTCAGTGTTGGAATCCCATTCAGTATCTGAAAGCCTTTTAATTTTCTAAATAATTACAATTCTGTCACTTTTAGACTACGGTAATTCCTCTAATAATTCAATCCCCCATAAAATGCTATCAGCTAGAGTAACAAATTTGATCACCCTCTAAAATCATTAAAAATATAATGGATCGTATACTGCATGATTATTGACCATCTTGTCAACATCCAATTCTAATAAATTTGATCACCCCTTGATTTTATAGTGGAAAAGTTCACTTCCTGTGGTTGATTTATTGGAGGGTTTATCGTACCGTTAAACTCAATTAAATTAAAAACACTGACTGATGGACTTTTATTTTGCGAACATCCTGTGAAGTAACACGATTGTGAATAGTTAAGAACAGTTAGAGCTGGGTGAATGCAGAAATATTTTTGGTGAACAGCTTCTGAAGTCTATTTTGAAGTGATCAAGTCTTTCCAGATCTTACCTGATATTTCATCTTAAAATTTATGTGTGTAGTAGCCACGGAAACCGAGTACATAAAACCTTGCATTGAAAGGTTTGTAATATGTGTTGACAGTTTCCTCAAATGAACAAAATATCACCTATTCTATATAAATGTACCCATAGCACAGGGTGCCATCCTAAAAGGACTACTATCTCTGTGATTGCCAGCATCAGGTTAAAGTTAAGGTTAAAGGCTCCCCAGTATTCAAAATGACCATTTGCGCAAGTTGTGGCGCAGCCAAGAAGTACATCAGTGCTTTGTCACTGCGTTCCGAACGTCATGGTTTTGTAACCCGGCAATTTCGTTGGCGGGTTAGTGTGATGCTACATTGAAACCATGTTTTCTGGAGATAACTAGTTCCAAAATATATGAAACTACAATGTATATATGCCCAATTTCTGAATAATGCCTTCTTGGAGAAGATTCAAGAAGTTCTAGAAATGTACAATTACTCCTCACTAAATAGATTATCTCATGTGTGGGCATAAACACCAAGATTTCATAGAAAATATATTATTGCCAGACCCCAAAGCAACTATAAAGGTCAAGTTCAGGGATTAAATAATGAATTGTTTGTTCTTTACATGTTCTTAATTATCTTCTACAGTTCTCTCATCGATCTTGTGCTTGCTGCCCTCGTTAATTTAATGGTCTGTTCAGTCGGCCTGTCAGATTGTAGACATATTTGATGGATAACACTGGCTGCAGACAACAACAACAACAATATCAACACAGTTTTACTGACAACCTCCAAGAGGCTTTAAAGGGCCCTCCTAAAATCTTTGACTTCCTTGATTTTCTTCGAAGTCTGTTGTTCTTTCCCTGGATAATTTACCTGTAATGCACCTTTAAGTCTCCGTCAATGTTAAACCTATTTATTTTGTAATTGATTTTGTCTAGTCTTCCCAGTCAGAGTTTGCTCAGTTTCTGGTTCCTACAGATTTGCCCCTTTATACCCTCATACATGGATTGTGGTGGGGGGTGGGGAATTCTGTGTGGTCCTAACTTCTGTCTGATATATGAGAGCAGACATACAGACGCTCATCGCTGGATAACAACTCAAACAAGTACATACCCATTATTAATACATTCCCCCACTGTCAGAGTTTGTAACTTCCTGAACTGTCAGTGTAACACCATCTGACTGCGCTGTGCAGAAAACTGTGGTGCGCATGAGCATTCAATCTTTGATTGACATTGGAAGCATTTATCTACATACCAGAGAGATGGAGATGTATCCAGTATTATAAGGGAAGAACGAATATATTAGATGTTTAACTATTTGACAAAAGCACAGATTACAGCATCTTCTTTAGATGTGACATCCCAAGCCCAATCTGTTTCATTTAGAAATGAACAAATATGATTGGCCAAAAGCCATGCACACAAAAGCTGTGTGCAACTTTTTTAACCACAGCACAATCAGAGGATGTATAGGACATTACGAGGTATTAATTGTGATGTCTAATGTGTGTGTGTAAACACATGTGTGTGTGACAATGGTGAGGCAGGTGTTAACTGCTAAGTAGCAGTGCGCTGTAAGTTCAGTGTTGGGTTCCGTTCATTGGGAAGTGGAAGAAGGATTTAGTTGTAGTATTGGAAATGTCATTGTGTTCTTGAGATAGTAATGCTTTAGCAATCAAATATTTGGATGAGTATTCTTTTTTTCTTTCTTTAAATCTTAAAAAAAACTGTTAGGACATAAATTTGGCACTTTTATTTAACAATATAACAATATGCAGGGGGTTTTTTTTCTCAATAATAATGATGTGTCTTTTTATACAGGGAAGTCTTTTTATTTATATTTATCTATCCACACTTATATTTCTATTTTAGCCTTTCAGAAGATTGATGGACAATATTAATTGATAATCTGATCGAACTATACAGACAATCGAGATCGAATTCTCAATTTATATTCTTCCTAGATTGATCGACTAGATAGTGCTCTTTATGCGATATTTTTCATGCTGCAAAAAAAAAAAGGTCTGTTTAAGCCAGAGATTGCATCTTATATTCATCTACATGTATGCAGTCTGGTTTGTTTTCTACCCCTAATATATATGTGCTTGTAACATGTGCCCGAATGCCTGTTCAACCTTATTCTATGCAGGAAAATTTATTGCTTTAGCTTCAGGGCTTTTATATGACACATGAAACAGGGGGGAAAAAAAATCAAGATGCTATTAGTTCTAACCTTGCCTCAAGGAAACGATGGAAATGATTACAAAAAATAGTAAGATCTCTGCATTTTGAGCTGCCATATAAATGCATCAGAAAAATCTATTTAAAGCTTCAGGTGTAAAACTAAGTACCAGTAGTCAACGTTAATCGACGGAAAACCACGAGAATTTGCATTTCAGATCTATTTTTAGAATATTTCATAGTTTTGTGTGAGGGGTGGTCAGAATGTGAGATGTTAGAAAATAACACCCGATACGTAAATATTCCTCCGTGTACAAGAATGCTGCAATTGTAGAAGCCCCCCATAAAGCAGTGATCTGCCACTTCGGTTGAAATCAAACTGCATTCAGGTTTAAATCCCCATTTCAACAGGAAATGGGACATTGATGAGTTGGCTGAGAAGTCTAGTTATTTTGCCATGTTTGACGGTAAACTGTGGAGAATATCCTGATATGCGGGTTATCTTCGCATTGATCCGGTCCGTTTTCCTCTCCACAACTTATCTTCCTAAGGCTGCTGGGAACGTTCAGTTCTCCTCTCATCTCTCACTGTTTGCATGTATCGTGTTAAAGGATGTTTCATGCAGGTAAATGCATTATTTTGTCGCGCCAAGATAATTAATGCTCGCTTTTCTCTCTCATATCTCGTATCAAGTAATTTATAAACTGGGATTTGGATTCGGGTACTGTATCAATGCCAGTGTTATGTATTCTGTAATAAAATATATAGATATTTGCGTTGATACAGCAATCAATTCTGGATTGTATAATAATTTGCATATACATTTATTTACCTCCTAATACAGAAGATCTACCACATGAGGGCCCTTCATGAGAATACTGATTTGTTAGCCTAGATATGGCTGGGGAAGTTAAGTAATCAAAGAGACTGATCACATTACCTGTGGGGTGATTGCATCACTCCTTTTTGACCCACCCACATTATCAGCAAGTGCACCATTTCTAGGAACGTATCACTACCCAGTGGTATGGACGATGTTACCCCTCCACACCTTTCTCCCCCCCCCCCCCCTTACATTCAAAGAGCACCATTTCTGTGATCACATCACTACCCAGTTGTCATCCTCCCCACAGCGCATGCTACATTTCGCAGGCTCATTTATCATCCCCGCCTCCAATAGCGGAAGTTGACCTTTCTACGTTGCTATGACGTATAGGGGAAAACCCACGTACGCACGGTTCAGTTTGAATCTGGCCGAACAACTCCTTCAGTGTTGCAGTCATGAGCGAACTACTTTTCATATGCTCTGTCCAGATAAGCAGGGAAAGTAATCTCCAGATAATTCTTTTTAACGCTAGGTCAACAGAGGTATTATGCAGGCACCGAATCCGGTCCAAAAATCTGACTGGTGGCTGGGGTATTATTAGACCCCCAGCGAGGTGGTTGCCCAGTTGTACTGACCCAGGGGCACGGATGGATGAACAACTCCTCTCTAATAGTTGAATATTCTGTCCTTCGCATTTGTTGATAATGTATCGCTTAGACGATATGCAACAATGGGATAAACAGTTTCATTACAGTGTTGTACTGTGATTATCATCCGATTGACATTTTCATTAGGTCGTCGTACTGTGACATAATGCAACAATGAGATTAACATTTCCATTACAGCCTCGTACTTTGACATTAAGCGAGTAAAGATTTGGTAAGAGGTGGTTATGTCAGTGCTCCAAAAGTTCTTCAGTTGTTCAACATGTAATAACAAACTGGAATACTGGACCATTACTATCTGTTTATCTGACTAGATTGTGGTTAGAAAAGTAGGGTTGACCAGACTTCATAATCATATCCGTATATCACACTCAGGTCCAGCTACATGTGTATTTATAATCAACATGGCTGTCAGCCGGGAAGGAAATAGACTAAATAAAAGTTGAAGTTTCTTTCTTTGGGCGAAAAATAATTGTCTTTGGTTTTCAGACATGACTCAAGCCCTATGGGATACACACTCTCTTCCTTCACTGCCACATGCACTTTCGTTATTGAGTTCTTTGAGTTTTTAACAAATTGATCAATTTCTTGCAAATTTCTCTAGGATACCAAGCTATGGGGTCACACAGATGTCGTGCAGCATTACTGAGATCAGTAAGTCTAAGGTCAAGGTCACTGAGGCTTAAAATCAGAAAATTAATGAGAATCTCAAATGTCAATGTTTAGTGAGGGAGTATAGGATGTGTCACAAAGCAAATGGAGGTCAGGGGTCAAGGTCACTAATTTTGACCCAGAAATCATCATTTAAAACCTGAATTTATATGTTTTTAGAGTATTTACACTAGTGGGAGACGACATACCAGGTACAAAAATTGAGGTCAAAAGGTCTCTGCGACCCCAAAACTGGAAATTAATAAAAACATTGTCTTTACCATTTTACCATTTTACCAATCCGGTTAAAGATGTGAGTTGTGATATGGCAAACATTTAACGGTCAAGGACATTCGCAACCAAAAATTAGGACATTGAAAAATCACATTTTTGTGAGTGGCAGCATTGGTTGGAAGCGATGACAGAGGAGCATCAAGATTGAGGTTAAAAGGTCAATGGTCACGGTCAACACATGGAAGGTGCTTATTTTAATGATGTAGCCCATAGTGCCAATCAGTCTATTGTTCATACACATTGTTGTAGAAATACATATGTATGTAGGACTATCATTCTGGTCTGTTAAAGCCGGTGCACACGAGCGCATGAAATCACAAGCAACAGGATATTTGAACGCGTGCGACTGAATATCTCGAATCAGTCATCCCCCAGGGTTCGTACGGTCATGGAAAATCCTGGAAAAGTCATGGAATTGACAATTGTTTTCCAGGCCTGGAAAAGTCATGGAATTTCGTATCAAGTCATTGAATTTTGTTAGAGGTCATGGAAAAATCAACTGAAACTTGAAAATGTCCGCCAGGTCAATGTCAATATTTCTCTGTATTTTTTTTACCGAAAACGTGATTTTCCCGGACCCGCGAACTTCATTTCGTCGAATGTCGTGTGTTGTCTGTGAAATTGCCAGAATCTTCCATCAGGGGAGATAACTGGGCTTGGAATTTCCCTAAACTCCCAGGATGCATTTGTGAGGAAAATGGCGCGCAGATCCTGAAGCGGGAAGGACGGAAAACGGAAAACGCGACCGTGTGAAACAATGCCAGGAAAGTGCTCCTTTCGACCACGTGGCTGCGTAACGAGAATTATCGGCAGTGGCTCGAACGTGGGAAGACCCCTGGTGAGGCCGGCTGCAAGGTTTGCCGGAAAAGCTTTGATAGTTCTAACATGGGTGAGGCAGCTGTCAAAAGCCACATGGGCAGCAAGAAGCATGCGGTTGCAATGAAGAACGTATCGATGACGTTGTCAGTATTCAAGAGAACCACTACAACCAGTGATAAAGATGACAGTGTAGCAACGCCTACCTCTTCCTCTAGTGCAAGTGGCACTTAGACAGGTGAAGTGAAATTTCTTTTAATAATAATATATGCACGATGTCAACGAAGCCTTGTCAACAGCCAGGGGAGGTAATTCGTGTTAGTAAAATTTGTAAAACTTTAACGGGAAGCTACTCTTAAATGGAATTTAAGAGTCATGGAAAAGTCATGGAATTTGTCCAAAAAAGTCATGGAATTTCATAACTGTGAAAGAGTAAGAACCCTGTCCCCGGGTGCGGGGATGTGAAAACTGGAGATTTTGTCGCAAGCAACAGGATCCAAAGTTTCAGCCTGTTTAATATTTAGGCCACAGAATCTCCGGATAAATTTGTGCCGGCGACAGAAGTTACTCGTGTGCGGTGAACGGGAAACTTTTTCTCCTGCCACAAACTTCAGCAAAGCAAAACAAGGATCCAAAATCACCGGCGTCCAAATATCTTGTTGCTTGCGATTTCATGCGCTCGTGTGCGCCGGGCTTTACGAAGTCTACTTCTGATACGGTCATGTGATTATGGTCATGTGACAGCATTTTACCACTGTTTCGCAAGGGCAGCTCATGCAGGATTGCAACACTGTCGCCGCGTGTGAGGGCAAAGCAGAACAAGGATCCAAAATCTCCGGAGACCAAATATCTTGTTGCTTACGATTTCATGCGCTCGATCGTGTGCACCGAGCTTTAGATTTTGAGACTGCAGAATTCAAGGAGAACGAGACAGTGTTGGCCTTGTCAATGCTTCAACACTTGTCTAGATATTATCTAATAACATACTGAGATATTGATTAGTGTGTATTGTGGGAAGAGGAGGACAGTCAGTTACTTTATGAGGAGATTGTGTGGTTAAAAAAAAAACCTAGTTGACCTCGCTGTCATCAATAATGTAATGGATACATCACATCATTCCCGTCTGAGTCAATAATCAACATGGATGACAATTGGGGAAGAGTTAGACAAAATATTGACCACAAGACTGCTTGAGTTCTGCTATTTGCAAGTTTCATCAGAAATTAGGCCAACAAATGTACCTTGTATTTGGACATGGCTCTTCTAGGAAAAAATGGAGCCATCACATGGCCAATAGCAGGCTATACATCTCCCTCTCCCCTCCCCACCCCCCCACCCCCCTTCTCGTTTTTTAACAGTGATGAATGTTATCCCCTAGAATCTTCGCTATATCCCACTATTAACAACGTATTTATCAGCATATAACAGCTTTTCTGACAGCTGTCCCTTCTCCACACATTTTTGCCTGCTTTGATGATTTCCCCCAGAGTTTTTTATCCTATTTCTTCTAATTTTTCGACCAGCATTCTTGCTTGGACTTAAAGCAGAAAAAAATCGATCTTTATGTCAAATGAGGCTGAATACTGTGGCTTGGATATGTTATTTATCCCAAGAACTGCAAAGATAGCTACTGAACTTTGTAGAAAGTTAGCAGAATTTCTCTCAGGCTAAGTTTTGCCTTCTGAATAATTAGGAGAAATAGAGTATGATCCTTTATTTACAACATCAATGTATGGTTGTCTGATCCATATCTCGGTTACTATTTCATGGACAACTTCAAAACTTACATGAAAGCTGTCTATTTACACACACCTTGCGAATGTACACTGTCAGGTTTATGGCCTTTTATCAATGATATATGCATGCTATACTTTCTTGTCCAGGCTGTATCTCAAGTAATTGGAGAAGAACATGTCGCAGTTACCCATTTCGATGATTTTCTCCAAGGGGGAGCGGGGGTACAGATCCAACCAATCTCTTCTCTGCTTCTGTGCAGTGTTGACTGTTGTAATATATACACCCTTGTCACAATCATTTCTGGTTCCAATTAATTAAAGATAACTGTCATTCCAACTCCAACTCCTCTCCCACCCTTGACCCCCTCACCTGCCTCTCTGTTCCTCCTTCCCTCCCCTTCCCACCTCCCTCTCCAGTTCCCACCTCACATACAGCTTGTATAATATTGTCTTTGTGATTATAGTATTATTGCTCTTTGCTTATACTTCTTGGGTGTATGTGTATGCGAATGCAGTCTTTGTGGTCAGACAAGGGTGTTCCTTGTATACACCTTACAGTTCAAGAGAAACGAGTTGGGCTCTCGCACCTGTTTTGTTTCGTTAACCTGGACGCTCTGGATATGGCCCTGAATTGGGAGTCCATCTTAGAGAGATGTTATTTTAATTTGTTTGTGAAGGGTCATGATGTGAACTGAGGTCTGTGTTCTGAGGCCATTGATTCCATTCAGCGTGCTCGAGATGAAAGGCTGCGGAGATACGGATCGAGAATCGCCGAGCTCAGAGAATAACCAGGCTGTTTGTCCTCGCGTGCGATGGTCTCTGCTTGTTCAGCGACTGCTGATCTTTAGCAGAGAACACTAAAGTAGTTTGCTTCGATTTGTTTGCAGTCTTGTGCAATTGAAAAACAAAAAACCAAAAAAACGAAAGAGAAAATGGGACTGGAAAAAAATTCTTTAGAGACGTTGACCTGAGTTGCACAGGTCTCAACAAGCCGCTAGGTGAAAGTACAAACACAAGTGAAGAAAAAAAAAAGAGCGAAAAAGAAAACTGAGTTTGCACACTTAGCTATATCGGGTTTCAAATAATCCTCCTCAGGGGATTATAATTTCTTTGACCCGCCAGAAATCTCTCCCACATCAATGTTATCGATGTTATATAAGACAAGAGTTCAGTCTTATCCTGGTGGTGGGCTAATTTGAGGAACCAGTTATTCGAGAGTTTTTTGCTAACAAGGTTATGTAGTATGTGCCAAGTCGAATCAAAAAGGTGTTTGGCAGGTCGGATGAAGTCCATGGGATAATGTAATGCGCATATCAAGTGTTGAATTTTAAAGCATTGTATATGATATTCAATATGACATTATGATCCCAGAGTGGAAGTTTTTTTTTTTTTGGTCAACATCTTGGGGCATGTAATTCTATCGCTTGTGACTTTCCAGACATGTTAAGTCCCATATCCTTCAACGGATCCACTACTACAAGAGTAGTAAAGGGGTCTCTGATTTAAACAACCTTTTTACCAATGCCACAAATGTCCATGCTTTCTGACCAGTTCTTGTTAGTACGGGTCTTATTACACACACCATATTAGGAGATTACCGGTGGAGTGTTGATTTTGTTAGTCAAAATCAGTATTGAACTGCCTAATGAATTGTACCAGTGTTCCAGCAGTTTTTGCTGAGAACCCAATTATGGTTCCTTCCTCTTTCTCTTAAAGCGCAAAGTCCATAGAGGGGGACTATAATATTGTGGTCCGTCCGTCTGTCTATCTGGAAAACATGAATGGATTCTTTCGAAATTTGGTATGTGGGTACCTCACCTCAAGATCTTGCTTGCTGATCTGCCTGTAGGTGGTGCCACCTGTGGGTCAAGTTACTTCTGAAAACCTGAACAGGTTCTTTCCACATGAGCAGTATAACGTCACAGGACCTACTAAGTAGGGTTTGATATGATTTAAGTGTGTACTTTTGGGTTGTGCCATGTGGAGGTCAAGTTCAAATTTTCCTTTCAAGACAAATTTGCTAATTGTGGGTCCCTTGCCACGGCACAGCATCTCACTTGGGCTTACTTTCCATGTCGCATACTGAACGTTGCCCTTCCAAGCCAAATCACTATTTTCAATGTTGGGGGGACTAAATCTGCTTGGGTTTTCATTTTATTCTGATGTCAATCATCTACAGAGAACAATAAGCAACAGACAACTTGTCTTGTCTAGGTTGGTCTGGGTTATCTGCAGACCACTGGCTTACCTGTTTTTCTGGTGACCATTCTTTTCGCCTGAAACTAACCTTCATTGTAATTTTATTCCATGCCAATTGGGACGGTGATGCTGATAGTAATACGAAAAAGGTTTTTGATGCAGAAACTCGGATAGCTGATGAAATATGTAGAATGTTAGCAGAATACCTGTCCAACTGAACTGATGCCTTTGTCTGAGAGGTGCTGTTCACATTATCATCATCAGCTTGGCCCATTTTACAGCAAGACAATACAATGAGATCTGACTGGGAGGGCATCATTCATCATATCAGCCATTGAAAATTCCTGACCATTACCTATCAAACTTTCGTGTGATAATTACTTCAATAACTTAATTGGAAATATTGATAATTGGAAAAAATTATCAAGCTTCCTGATGCAAAATTAATCACTGGCACATGTATTTCCTCAATTAAGACTTTATATACTGCTTTAACGAGGTTTCGAGTCCTCATACTAAATCACCCTATCTGATTGAGTGAGTCATCCATACTTGTGAAACCTAGTATTTAAATAAATATCTACATATGATGCAGAAGATTTAATTGTTGTTTCTTGGTAAAAGTTAAATAAGTTTAACCCAGATATCCTATGGCACAGCGCCAAATAGGTTATCTGCATGGATTGTTGTGGTTTTTAAGCCCCCTAATTATATACTAGCCTGTGCTACTTACCTTTGATAATGTAGGTTGACTTGTAAATTTTATTTTTTGTCGCGCAATAAATAATATATCATAGGAATCAAACGTGTGTACACATGTTCAGTTGATTTGGTATGGTGAATAAAGGAAATATGCTGCAAGTTTTGTTTTTTTAAAAATCTATTTAGAATGCCATATGCAAGACCGTTTGAACCTACACATGGTTAATGGATAATTCTGACTGAACAGATACCGGTAGACATAGATCAGTTCTCTTCCATGCTGTTTAATTTAATGAGGACATAACATTATTACGACTGTAATATACCTTCTTAATCCATCAATTAAAGAGGAATTAACCTGCCTAAAAAAAACATCAAACTGGAAACCTCTTTTAATGTGCAGCCTCGGGTTAAAAACTGACATAGAAATGAGACTATCCATGATGTCAGTAATTTAGTATGTAAATACATGCCCCGGGTTATAATTATCACCGAATGAATGTTAACCTTCACGTATATACAAGTAAAAGTAATTAAATCTATTCCAAGGTATTATTTGTTGCTGGCAAAATATTTAAGATCTGAAACATGTTTTAATTTATCTACATAGACCATCATCATCAGTATGTAAGACCCTTTTCCAAGTGTTTCTCTGCTCACCTTGATATGAGCAACATTCCTGTTACTGCCACTGTACCTCCATAACTTTACAACCTCAATGTACATGTTCATCTCCATCAAGCTGCTAATAATAAAGCAAAACCTGTGTATACCAACTGTGCTTGGGACCCAGGGCACACGAATAATCCCGCTAGTCATCCCAGGACAGCCAAATATTTTTTCGGGCAATGAAAACTCTGTGTCATGCCTGACAGATAATCATAATTTTCGCCAATGTGGTATTGTTGTTTTTTGATTAACTGGTGCTACTGGCAGGGGACATGGACCTCTACGGTCGGTTTTTGTTTTTAACTTTCGTTTCCAAGTAATGCATCATATTTCCATATGTAAAAAAAAAAAAAATTAACACCGTAACACATTATATTTGTTGGACAAGTAAACCAAATTTTTGCTACCTCCTGCTCGAAGGGCAACTACATTTTAAAATATTTAAAATCCACAACCTCCCCATTACAGGGCTCGAAATTGCCACCAGCCCGTGGTGAATTTAGAACTTGGCTGGTTGAATTTAGTTCTAAAGCTAGCTAACCAGCCCGACTGGCTGGTTATAATTCAAGAATTTCAACTTTGTATAATGAAATATACCAGCCCGATGGTCTGACAAAATTTTATGGTAAATTCATGCCCTGCATTACTGTAACCTTCAGCCCCGTGGGGCTTCCGTGGATTGACATGGGATGTCATCGTGCACACTGCAGGTCATGGTAAGAATATGCCTCAGCTCCTCGGAGAGCTTGTCGTAAGAGGCGACTGAGGCACCCATAGGGTTCCCGGGTGCGAAAAGCAATAGGACCCAACATCATGATATGACTGAAATACAGTTGAAAATGATGTTAAATCATACTCACTCACTCACTGTAACCTCCATACTCCACAACCTCTCCATTACTGTAATCTCCATACTCCACCACATCTCCATTACTGTAACCTCCATACTCCACAACCTCTCAGTCTCCATTACTGTAATCTCCATACTCCACCACATCTCCATTACTGCAACCTCTATACTCCACCACATCTCCATTACTGTAATCTCCATACTTCACCACATCTCCATTACTGTAACCTCCATACTTCACCACATCTCCATTACTGTAACCTCCATACTTCACCACATCTCAATTACTGTAACCTCCATACTCCACAACCTCTCCATTACTATAACCTCCATACTCCACATCGCCATTACTGTTTCCTCCATACTCTATAACATCCCCATTACTGTAACCTCCATACTCCACAACCTCCATTACTGTAACCTCCATACTCCATAACATCTCCATCACTGTAACCTCCATACTCCACCACATCTCCATTACTGTAACCTCCATACTCCACAACATCTCCATTACTGTAACCTCCATACTCCACCACATCTCCATTACTGTAACCTCCATACTCCACAACATCTCCATTACTGTAACCTCCATACTCCATAACATCTCCATTACTGTAACCTCCATACTCCACAACATCTCCATTACTGTAACCTCCATACTCCACCATATCTTCATTACTGTAACCTCCATACTCCATAACATCTCCATTACTGTAACCTCCATACTCCACCACATCTTCATTACTGTAACCTCCATACTCCATAACATCTCCATTACTGTAACCTCCATACTCCACAACATCTCCATTACTGTAACCTCCATACTTCACCACATCTCCATTACTGTAACCTCCATACTCCATAACATCTCCATCACTGTAACCTCCATACTCCACCACATCTCCATTACTGTAACCTCCATACTCCACAACATCTCCATTACTGTAACCTCCATACTCCACCACATCTCCATTACTGTAACCTCCATACTCCACCACATCTCCATTACTGTAACCTCCATACTCCATAACATCTCCATCACTGTAACCTCCATACTCCACCACATCTGCATTACTGTAACCTCCATGCTCCACAACATCTCCATCACTGTAACCTCCATACTCCATAACATCTCCATCACTGTAACCTCCATACTCCACCACATCTCCATTACTGTAACCTCCATACTCCACAACCCCTCCATTACTGTAACCTCCATACTCCATAACATCTCCATTACTGGAAGCTCCATACTCCAAAGAAGTAGCAGGAACACAAGTTGGCTGGATGGTGCTTAGTTCGTCACGATATAGCTGAAATATTGTTGAAAGCGACGTTCAATTCTATTCACTCACTCACTCACTCCATACTCCACAACCTCTTCATTACTGTAACCTCCATACTCCATAACATCTCCACTACTGTAACCTCCATACTCCATTACCATCTCCATTACTGTAACCTCCATACTCTACAACCTCTCCACTACTGTAACCTCCATACTCCACAACCCCTCCATTACTGTAACCTCCATACTCCACCACATCTCCACTACTGTAACCTCCATACTCCACCACATCTCCATTACTGTAACCTCCATACTCCACAACCTCTCCATTACTGTAACCTCCATACTCCACCACATCTCCATTACTGTAGCCTCCATACTCCACACCCCCTCCATTACTGTAACCTCCATACTCCACCACATCTCCACTACTGTAACCTCCATACTCCACAACCCCTCCATTACTGTAACCTCCATACTCCACCACATCTCCATTACTGTAACCTCCATACTCCACAACCTCTCCACTACTGTAACCATACTCCACCACATCTCCATTACTGTAACCTCCATACTCCACCACATCTCCATCACTGTAACCTCCATACTCCATAACATCTCCATTACTGGAAGCTCCATACTCCACAACCTCTCCACTACTGTAACCTCCATACTCCACAACATCTCCACTACTGTAACCTCCATACTCCACAACCCCTCCAATACTGTAACCTCCATACTCCATAACATCTCCATTACTGGAAGCTCCATACTCCACAACATCTCCACTACTGTAACCTCCATACTCCACAACCTCTCCACTACTGTAACCTCCATACTCCACAACCCCTCCATTACTGTAACCTCCATACTCCATAACATCTCCACTACTGTAACCTCCATACTCCACAACCTCTCCACTACTGTAACCTCCCCATTACTGTAACCTCCATACTCCACAACCCCTCCATTACTGTAACCTCCATACTCCATAACATCTCCATTACTGGAAGCTCCATACTCCAAAGAAGTAGCAGGAACACAAGTTGGCTGGGTGGTGCTTAGTTCGTCACGATATAGCTGAAATATTGTTGAAAGCGACGTTCAATTCTATTCACTCACTCACTCACTCCATACTCCACAACCTCTTCATTACTGTAACCTCCATACTCCATAACATCTCCACTACTGTAACCTCCATACTCCATTACCATCTCCATTACTGTAACCTCCATACTCCATAACATCTCCACTACTGTAACCTCCATACTCCACAACATCTCCATTACTGTAACCTCCATACTCAGGGCATGAAATGTTTTTTTCAGTCCACCTGTCACATGTGACAGGTATGGTTTTTTTCTACCTGTCCCACCCAAAACTTACTTGTACACAATTTTGTCAAAATTTCTATATGCTGATCGAATTATGTTTAAACGATGAACGCACCGGGATGTTTTGATGAGAAAACTATCTATTTTAGTCCTGAGGATTTTATTTTTAATGCCCACTCACCAAATTTCTGATTTCTTGAGTTTTAAAATGTTTTTATTACCTCATGTAGTAAGAACACAGAATGACAAATAATTCATTAATTAGTTTTGATAATTGCTAGGCAAATGATAAATAATTACTTTCCCTGGTCAAATGATAAATAACCTATTACCAAAAAAAAAACCAAACCAAAAAAACCTCGCACAATCTAGCTTTCCCCAGTAGCCTACCATTCATTTTCATTTCTAATTTGTTTTTTGAAATGTCACTATGAGGCACGATGACGGAAGCACAGATATGTATAAAGTTATTAGCATTCTGTGTTCATGGAATATACCAGTGAACGTACGGTGATTGAGAAGCACAACACAACCAACCTCATGTCTGGTTAGTGTCGCCCCTGTCAGGCTATTAGAATACATTCTCCAGATCAGCTTCACGTTTGTAATGTTTAAAAAAAAAATTAATGATATGGTAACATTGGAATTCTTTAGCAGTAGACCGAATGGAATTTGTTTCAGTAAACTTGAGCACATTTTCCTAAGTCAGCTTTCCTGCCGCACTGCGTACAGTTTGACAGACATCCGTCGATAACCTTCTTTTACTCGTTTGTCTGACATCTGAGCGTGGGTTCCCGATCTGTTCACTGTGACCTTTGATCTGAAGAATATCCGTGACTTGAAATATACCTCGGCGGCTGCCGATCTCCAATGGTCTCTCCAACAGTGTAAGCAAATCTGGAGCGTTGAGATCTGATCGAACGTCGACGCTTGCCGAAGCATAACGAGGCTAAATTTATTTTTAGCTCTAAAGCATGGCATGCTCTCAGCAGAAGTTGAGACATCGTTTAACAACAACAACAAGAAGTTTTTCTTGCTTCGGGCGTTAGTCAAGATCAACGCCTATGAATCCCTGCAATGTTTCACCTGTCGCATGCGACAGTCATTTATTTTTTTTACCTGTCGCACATAAATACTACCTGTCATCGACAGGTGGACACCCGAACATTTCGCGCCCTGATACTCCATAACATCCCCACTACTGTAACCTCCATACTCCACCTCTCCATTACTGTAACCTCCATACTTCAGCACATCTCCATTACTGTAACCTCCATACTCCACCATATCTCCATTACTGTAACCTCCATACTCCACATCGCCATTACTGTAACTCGCATAATTCACATCTCCAATATGTTAACCTTCACACTCCACCACATTTCCAATACTGTAACCTCTATACTCCATCACCTCTCTATAACTTCCGAACCCCTCTATGCATGTTTCTGTAACTCTCTTATGGTGTTAATGTGTAACATTCCAAAAATTGAATTCCTGCATAATGAGTTTGATATCATCTGTCATGGTGATAATTAATACAGTATTTGTCAATACAAATATTACAAAATTAAATTCCTGCATAACGAGTATACATTAATAATAGACAAAACTATTGATACACCCACAATTACACCCTCGCAGGTAGTAATCAATAATATTTACTGGTATCTATACTGCTAACAAGGCAACGCCTCGATTATCATTAAATATATCAATATCTGTATTCTGCTGTTTATTGGTAAATGTATCACTTATCCTGCTTTCTCCATAAACAATATTATACAGGGATCATATTCACACCTTCTCAAGGGTGAACAGTCGATGATTTATTCCTACTGTATGCATGGTAAGAAACCTTGTTTACAATTGGTTCACGAGTATAAACACTACTAGTGGATGTATAGTTGTGTCAATGAAAAAAATGAATAACATAGTCAGTGAGCTGTAATTAATAAGTTATTAATTATCACCTGTTTGTGTAAGACAACACCTACATGGTTCACAGGTATCTTATAATTAACCTCATTCACAGTTCTACTGGTATGTTATAATTAGTCTTGGTATTTCTCCCAGATTGTCTCACTCCTCTTCAGTGAGACTACCATGAAACTTCTCCTATAATAGTTACCATAAATCTGCTAAAAATTTGTCTAAGGATTCAGGAAGCTGGGATTTAGTCAAATACTAATTAGCTGATATATGAATAGCTTGGCATACTCGTAAAAAGGACTGAACTCATCCCCTATTGCCTCTGGATCATCTCCACTTTCATAATTCACTTAGGCCTGCTACACACGAGCCAGATTTCCTTGATAAGTCAGACCAAATTTGTGGAAGACTCTTACGATCTTTCGCTATATCCTGCTCTGGTGCGGTCCTCATCTATAATACAAGCTTGTAAGCAAGCTAATGGCCACTATAGACTTTCATAAATTTGGTCCCACTTTTTAAGGAAAACTGACCTTAAGTATGGATTTGATTTGACTTGGGCACCCCATCATGGTACATTCGGCACTGGTCATGCAGAGCATGCCATGCAACCCCTTCCCCCAAGTCCCCCAACGTGTGCTCC
>JAVTVY010057358.1:0-30025 GCA_036873755.1 Hanleya hanleyi | reverse complement strand
AGGGCCTCAGTGGGTGGTAGCCCCATATCCTCTTCCAAGTGACGCTTGGTCTTCATGATGGACCTGTGCGTGGGTCGCCTTTCATTTCAAGCGGTAGTAAGGTATACTGTTCATAGATCGCCATGGCTGTTTTCCTGATGCGGGGGCGCATTTGGGTGTACGCCTGTTGTAAATTATCCTCTCCGGCGTCCTCGATCGCTGCAGCGTAAGTTTTGATAGCTGCTGTCACAATACGATCCCAGAAGGTAGGTTCTGCCTCACTTTCCACGTACGTAGGCTGACTATCTGAGGTCAAGCTCTCCGTACCACTAGATAGACTCTCAGCAATCTCTGTTTCAGTATCAGTCGATACACTCTCAGCAGTCTCTGTATCAGCATCCGCCTCGACGGACTCTTCAGAGTCTTCAATCCCATGTATATCTTTCTGGTGTCGCATCATATCGTAATGCCTGGTGAACGTGCGTTCGCACTCAGAGCAAGTATAAGCCATGTTGACGGTTGAACGTCGACCGTGCGTGTTTTTGGGAATAACGTCCATCAACGCTTAGCTTAACGCTTCAACGCCCTTGTGAATTAGCTCAGAAGCTCTGATTTCCATGGAATTGACACCAATTCATCGAAATGCAGTGACGCCCGTCAACGTCCGTCGTTACGCCTTAACGCCCGTCTCAACGCCTTAACACACTTTCTAAAAGCTTTAACGTCGTTTAATGATGCGTTCGAACAAATGTTTCTTTTGTGCTATTGCTCTGACATACGCCGCTTTCCAGTTCATGCCCGAGGTTTTCAACATCGACGCTGTTCTTTCAATTTCCATATGGACTGGGTCCTTATCCAACAATTTCATATGGGTCACGAGGTCGACATACCGCTGACGTAAAGCCCGTCGTAGTCTGGGTGCCAATCTGTTATGGGCTAAAATTGCGGCTTCCTCTTTCGAATACCCTTTGCGTTGAAACCTGTTTTCTGTGACCCTCAACGTCTTGCCCATCTCGGCGTTCATACTTTCTTTGAACAAATCCTTCCATAGCCTCGAGTTCACATTAAGTTCATTCCCTTGTACGGGTTTGAGTTGGTCCTTCACGGTTGGGAGATATTCCGGGACTGATGGTATGAAGGGGGCCCGCTGTATCCCCGGGGGTGGGTTGCTGCTGCTGCTCTACCAGATGTGGACTCGGTGGATGGTGTCGGGGTATATGACGTTGCGGTGATCCCTCGCCGGGTAGCAGGTGGGTCGTCAGCCGGCGATCTTCGGGGGTATGGGCTTTTAAATCTACGAATAGGTAGACGTACGGACGACTTGTTGCCCCTTGACACGCCTGCTTGAAATGGTCGATGTTCTGAGGATAAATTCGACTACCAAACACACGGATTTGTGCTCTGTCAATGGGATTGGAGAACAACACAAAGTATTGGCAGTTCAAGGCAATATCTCTGGACGCCTTCCCTTGAGGAAAGTGATTCTGGGTCAAATAGATGACGGACAGATTCCTATGATGGGATCCTTTAGTAAACAAGTCGGCAACGTGTGAATTGTCCTTGGCCGCACTCATCAGATCACCTAGCACTACCACGTTGGTCTGCTCGGGGTCAAAGTAATACGGTTCGTCTATGTCGTGAGGAATCCCTGTGACGAAACTCACATTCTGTAATCGCGTAGTTTCGTAGGTGGGCTGCCATTGGCTATAACACCAAACAACACGTGTCGGGGCTGGGGTTGCCACACCTTCCTCTAAGAACTTCATCACCCAGGACGTCTTTCCACATGCCGTAGGGCCGCTCACCGTCATCGTATAGGGATGCTCTACTGCACTTGTTGGACCTATAGCGGGACTCGGCGGTGTCTTTTGGTTGTGTTTGCCTTGAATGTGCCTGAGCATACTATCGCGACGAGAGAAGGTTCTCTGACAGAACGTACACGTACACAACATGTTGATCTGTCGAACAATACATAAGGACTGATAAGGGACACATGTTCATTCTTATATGTACAGACACCACCACCAACACCACCACGACACACTACCACCACACACACACACACACCACCACCACCACATTCCACCACCACCATCACCACCACCACCGCCGCCATCATCGGGCGTTGACGGGCGTCAACGCCCGGTGGTGGTGGTGGGAGCTCCCGTGTGGCAGAGCTCTTGGATCGGAGCTCTTGGAGCTCAAAGCCTGTGGAGCTGAGAGCTCGGAAGTGACATTCGCATATGACCTCTGTGAGGTCACTTCCGCTTCCGTTCACGTGACCGGAACTGACCTTTGACCCCTGCGCGCAATTTTTATCCGGTATTGTTAGCGCGCGCAGGGCTCGCGGTCTGATAGCGGTGGTGGCGGTGGTGGTGGTGGTGGAATGTGGTGGTGGTGGTGTGTGTGTTTGTGTGTGCTGGTAGTGTGTGGTGGTGGTGTTGGTGGTGGTGTCTGTACATATAAGAATGAACATGTGTCCCTCATCAGTCCTTATGTATTGGTCGAGAGATCAACATGTCGTGTACGTGTACGTTCTGTCAGAGAACCTTCTCTCGTCGCGATAGTATGCTCAGGCACATTCAAGGCAAACACAACCAAGAGACACCGCCGAGTCCCGCTATAGGTCCAACGAGTGCAGTAGAGCATCCCTATACGATGACGGTGAGCGGCCCTACGGCATGTGGAAAGACGTCCTGGGTGATGAAGTTCTTAGAGGAAGATGTGGCAACCCCAGCTCCGACACGTGTTGTTTGGTGTTATAGCCAATGGCAGCCCGCCTACGAAACTACGCGATTACAGAATGTGAGTTTCGTCACAGGGATTCCTCACGACATGACCGAGCAGACCAACGTGGTAGTGCTAGATGATCTGATGAGTGCGGCCAAGGACAATTCACACGTTGCCGACTTGTTTACTAAAGGATCCCATCATAGGAATCTGTCCGTCATCTATTTGACCCAGATTCTCTTTCCTCAAGGGAAGGCGTCCAGAGATATTGCCTTGAACTGCCAATACTTTGTGTTGTTCTCCAACCCCATTGACAGAGCACAAATCCGTGTGTTTGGTAGTCGAATTTATCCTCAGAACATCGACCATTTCATGCAGGCGTTTCGAGAGGCAACAAGTCATCCGATCGTAGATTTAAAAGCCCATACCCCCGAAGATCGCCGGCTGACGACCCACCTGCTATCTGGCGAGGGATCACCGCAACGTCATATACCCCGACATCATCCACCGAGTCCACATCTGGTAGAGCAGCAGCAGCAACCCACCCCCATACAGCGGGGCCCCTTCATACCATCAGTCCCGGAATATCACCCAACCGTGAAGGACCAACTCAAACCCGTACAAGGGAATGAACATAATATGAACTCGAGGCTATGGAAGGATTTGTTCAAAGAAAGTATGAACGCCGAGATGGGCAAGACGTTGAGGGTCACAGAAAACAAGTTTCAACGCAAAGGGTATTCGAAAGAGGAAGCCGCAATTTTAGCCCATAACAGATTGGCACCCAGACTACGACGGGCTTTACGTCAGCGGTATGTCGACCTCGTGATCCATATGAAATTGTTGGATACGGACCCAGTCCATATGGAAATTGAAAGAACAGCGTCGATGTTGAAAACCTCGGGCTTGAACTGGAAAGCGACGTATGTCAGAGCAATAGCACAAAAGAAACATTTGTTCGAACGCATCATTAAACGACGTTAAAGCGTTTAGAAAGTGTGTTAAGGCGTTGAGACGGGCGTTGAGGCGTCACGACGGGCGTTGACGGGCGTCACTGCATTTCGATGAATTGGTGTCAATTCCATGGAAATCAGAGCTTCTGAGCTAATTCACAAGGCCGTTGAAGCGTTAAGCTAAGCGTTGATGGGCGTTACTGTCTATAAAAGCAAACGTATTTCCAAAAACACGCACAGTCGACGTTCAATCGTCAACATGGCTTATACTTGCTCTGAGTGCGAAAAATATACATGGGATTGAAGACTCTGAGGAGTCTGTTGAGGCGGATGCTGATACAGAGACTGCTGAGAGTGTATCGACTGATACTGAAACAGAGATTTCTGAGAGTCTATCTAGTGATACGGAGAGCTTGACCTCAGATAGTCAGCCTACGTCCGTGGAAAGTGAGGCAGAACCTACGTTCTGGGATCGTATTGTGACAGCAGCTATCAATACTTACGCTGCAGCGATCGAGGACGCCGGAGAGGATAATTTACAACAGGCGTACACCCAAATGCGTCCCGGCATCAGAAAAACAGCCAATGCGATCTATGAACAGTATACCTTACTACCGCTTGAAATGAAAGGCGATCCCACGCACAGGTCCATCATGAAGACCAAGCGTCACTTGGAAGAGGCTATGGGGCTACCACCCACCAAGGCCCTGGATAATGCGATCAGAATGCGCAAACAACTGTTTCAGGACATGCTGCCCGAAGAATATCCAGGCCTGCCCGACGACGCTTAGGTCACACCGAGCAAAGATGGAACTTTCTGAAATGGCGACTTCTGATTGGACAAGAATACATCTAACGGACAGGAACGAATATGACAGATGCAAATGGTGGTCTCTGATTGGGCAAGAGTCTTTTTGAGTTGTAAACATACCCAACGCAGCTCCCCAGCGTGGGTACGATGTAACATTGGGGAAAATAAACTATATGAAAAAAAACTTGTTGTTGTTGTTGTTCTCTCAAGTGTCATCCTTGTTGTTGTTGTTCTCTTTCCGGTCTATATCATGGCGTCAAGGCGTTATGTTAGAGCGTTAAGGCGTAACTACGAGCGTTGACGGGCGTCACTGCATTTCGAAGAATTAGTGACAATTCCATGGAATATCTAGAAAATCAGAACTTCTGAGCTATTTCACCAGGGCGTTGAAGCGTTAAGCTTGGCGTTGGCGGTCGTTGCTACAAGACGACACCTCACACGACGCATTCGGACCAAGGATGGTCCCTCTCTACACCAAATACCTTCCTTCACTGCCCCAAAATGTCCACTTTGGCTACTACTCGTACTGACGACGTCACCAATGACGTCACAGATGACGTGAACATCCCTCAAATCGGGGTCTACACATCCGAGAGCTACAAAATGACACCTCACACGACGCATTCGGACCAAGGATGGTCCCTCTCTACCCCAAATACCTTCCTTCACTGCCCCAAAATGTCCACTTTCGCTACTACTCGTACTGATGACGTCACCGATGACGTCACAGATAACGTGGGCAGCCCTCAAATCGGGGTCTACACCCCGAGAGCTACAAAAGGACACACCGCATGACGCATTCGGACCAAGGATGGTCCATCTCGACACCAAATTACAAGCGTCTAGTCCGTCATTCATAATCCAGCCGTCGTCCATTAGAGAATATCCGCGTCCATAATCCAAAGACCTATTCCATTTTCCACATAACAGTATTAGCACCAAATTCAAAAAGACAATCATAGTATACATAAACATAGGCTTGTTTCCTGCAAGAGAGAAACGGTCAACAGTTTTCAATGATGCCGGCAAGACATCATGATGTTCCAAAAATATCAAATCCGTATCGCTGATCAGTATTCTTAATCCATAATATTCGTTGTAAAGTCGTCATCTAAAGAATGACGTATCTCAGTCACGCTTTGATTGTGACTGTTCATATGAGTACCATGAGGTTCTTGAAGTACATGGATTCATACGGCCCCTAGCCCCGGTGTGACGGAAACGGTGGCCCGATGCATCCAGTGTCCGGGGGACACTCGCGTCTAGACGTCAGTGTCCCAAGACACTAAGATCTGGATTTAATTGTCCGTCGGGCATTCAGGACTGGATTTGGATGTCCTGGGACACCGGCTTCCAGGAGACGAAAGTCCTAACCTGGAGCCCAGTGTCCGCCTCGATTACTACTTCCGATTTTCCATCCAGTTTACACGTGAAGATGTTTACCAGAGAGTAGTATAGAAAGGGGAGTTACGGCGTTATTGACCTGGTTCCGATAGGTGGCGCCAACAGATCATTTCCGTCTGACCTTTGTGAAGTCACTACCGGTTCCGGTCATGTGACATAAAGTGACCTTTAACCCTGCGCATGATTTCCGCTATTGTGCGCATTTCCACTATTGCGCACTTCCGATCACGTGACCGGAACCGAGAGTGACCTCACAAAGGTCAGACGAAAGTGACCTGTTGACGTCACCGGTTGTAAGTAGGTCAATAACGCGCTAAGCCCCCCTCTCTCTATCACTCCCTCCTACCCAGGAGGTGAGTGAGGATGAAAATGAAATGAAAAAACAAGATAATTTTAACAGAAAATCTTGAAATTTATACTAAAAAATAGCCAGGTAAGACTGCATCACACCTAAGGGCTTTTCCTCGTGATTTTTCGCCTCTTTGCTTGTCCGGTGGGAGCTTGTTCACTACAATGAAGAATACAACATATTGGTGAGCATACGTTACAATAAGTCAAAACGAGAAATAACACGTTCTTCTGTTTCTATGAACGCAAGTCGCGATATGTAATTGTTCTATCAAGGTGTGGAAGCTGCCATTCATTGGGGTAACTAGGCCACTACTTGTATTCTTTTAACGGCATATTCCGTGGGTCTTCCAAAGACGGGGTCAAATTTGCATGTTTTCTATATATCTTGGACTATTTCATGCAAACAATTCCTTGTTTAACCCTACCAGGCCTGCGGGAGGGACATTCGACACCCCCCCCCCCACCAAACTTTCTGCGCAATCTCCAGAATGACAAAAAATTGAGAGCTGACACTCCGTGAATTTGTAGTTTATCATATTGGGGTCATTTGGAGCCTATATGCATAACCTTCCGAGCAGAGGGTCACGGGTAAAATCATGGGTAATTTATCATGCATTTTTTTTTAAATTACATGAATAAAATTTTCGCAAAATTCGACCAAGAAAGGTATTTTTCGAAAATGACTTCCTTCACCTCAAGGGATAAGAAAAATAGTTAGGGGAGGGGTGGAGTGAGGGGAGGCAAATTCGGCCCCCCCCCCCCCCGGCCTGGACAGGTCCTAAACATCCCAGGCAATTTATAGTTGTAAAAGGCAGTTGGCGGGAATAAAACCCCAGGGGGCTTGTTCTATCCCTGTAGTAAACAATTCGATTATACATACGAATATAAGTTAAAGAAGCTGGTGAATATTGATATGAATGTAAGCGGCGAGAACATTATATAAATAAAAACAAACACGTATCCTCTGACAATCAGCAAACTCGATGGTTTAAAGGTTTACTCTGCGGTTTAAACGGTGTAAACGTTTCCAAGAGTTTTGTTTGGTTTTCGTTGAAAAAAAACCCGATAAAATCATTTATGACGACGTTACTAGAAATGACAAAAATGTAAAGAAAACATGTGATCAACTAAAATCTGTTTGCAGAAAATAGGCGAAAATCAAGATCATACTCAATAAATGCAGAAAATGTAATAAAAAAATGTAAAAAAACTAATTTATCGATGTCCCCTATGGGTCACCCTTATTCAATCTTGGATGGAATAGCCAAATATACCCGGCGTTTGTCACGAATACACCATTAGTTTGCGAGCGCCTTAGGTTGAACTACCGGTAATGTATACATATTAGCCATATATGAAGTCTACAAAATATATTAATTGCGGGTCACAATGACTCATTGTTCCCATTTCTATGTAAATGGGTGAAACCAAAAAAGAATAGTATCTCGCTCAAACAATCAAAGATAAAACTCATAATAAATATATTCACTTTCAATGATCAAAACAACGGAATTTTGTTGGCATACTGCTACCTGATAATTCCTTTGAGCAGCTCGATGTATACGGAACGCTTCTCTTGCTTTTCCCGGCTTCGTACTTGTCGATATTGTTGGTCAAATATAGCAGAATATCGGCAGGATTTAAGGATGACATGGGTCTGATTGTGGACAGGAAATTTCCTTAACATGCTACGGAATAATCGTTATTGAATTTTAAGGAATATTCCGCTGGTGTAATGGTCGGGGAATATTCCTTAAATTTTAAGGATTTTTTGTTCCGTGTACTCAATATAATCCATTAATTTAGCAGATGTGCCATATATGAATGCAGTAATCAGATGCATGTAGATCTTTTAATGATACCAGATGCGCCCCTTTACGGTTAATGTGGAAACAAATTCAAGAGCGGGGAGTTAGCTTGAAATGTCCGGAAAGATCGTTCACGATATCCCGCATTCGGAAGATACGGACCGAATATGAAAAGACCTTGACTGAGCATTATATTTGCATATCGTAAAATATTCTAATTTCGCCCTGACTATGCGAGAAGTCGTAAGTAGTACCAGCGGACAAGCGTGGTCATTTTAGAGTAACATTAATTATAACAGTAATAGAGATCTCCGACATGACAATTTCCTCAATATTTACGGATGTCAGAAACGTGATATACATTTTCATTAGATATCTCAATATCTCGTGTTTCTTTCTGATTTCGCAACATTCACAAAATCATATGCGTGCGAAAATTAACCCAGCGCGGAAATTAGGATTCGGGGTGAGAAGATTTTCACCTGGGTGAAAACAGGATTTCACCTGGGTTAAAACAGGTTTCCACCAGTGTGATAACGTTTACGCCCAGGTGAAAACCTTTTCACCTCGGTGAAAACGTTTGCACCAGGGTGGAAACTTAAGAGGAGTGAAAGAACCCCCTCCCACACACCCAAACTGAAGAAAAAAATATAAACAAAACTAAAATTAATAGTAAAGAAAAGATGTATATTGACCTAAATGCATAAAAAAAAAAAAAAATTCTAAAAAAATATATATATTTAACAAAGATGCGACGGTATAACTTTACAAGACGTATTAAACCTGTACATGAGAAATGCAGAAAATCAAACATTTCAACTGACCCCGACTAGGGTCGAACCCACAATCTTACCTTCTGCTGTACTGTCCACCGTCTATGCCTTTACCCACTGCGCCACCGATTTGTTGGCCGAACCTTTGTTCAGAATTTCTAGTCTTTACTATTCCCTTAGTTTCATATATAGGTCAACCGGACTCTGAGGTATGCCGGACTCTGAGGACTTCCACAGCTGTGGAAGCGCCCATAGTCCGCCAGATGCCATGGTCCGGCCCCTATATATATAAGAAAGGACATTCCTGTCTAGATTTCAGTGACCCGGACACCAACGATATCAGGACTCTGGTTTCTGCTGGTAGGGGGACAATGATTTCCGAGGGAGGACTTTTCGTATCTGGATCTGGGTGCCCGAAAATCCAGATACCATGGTCCCCGGGCCCTCATGTCTGGCGGACCACCGTTGCTTCCACACCGGGTTAAGCGGAATTAGACACAAGTTACGAAACGTAGCGCCATAGATCTTGCACGCTACGTTCGTATTTTGCTATCAGCATGCGATATGTATCGCCAAATTTGAGAAACTTTGAGTGTAGGCGCTTGGTGGAATAGCCCTGTTTTTAAAGTTTCTGCACCAGTGTTTTGTGACGTTGATTAAAATCGTCACATTTAACAAAGGATCTAGCAAATGTTACTAAGCGAGATATGTATACGCCATATGCAGGTCCCACTGGAATATTACTGTCCAGAAAGGGATAGTTTACGATGTCGAAATTGTAATCATCTCTTTTGTCATAAAGTCGACGAGAGAGAATGCCCGCTTCATTTTTATAGAGATATACATCTAAATATGATGTGCCTGTAGGGCTATCTGTAGTTTCCTTCAAATCCAGTGAAGGTGGATATATATCCTTCACTGCGTCATTTATATAGCGATTATCCACAGCGATATATTATCCTTCCTGCACTGCCCCAAAATGGCCACTTTACTTACTACAACCAACTGCGCATGCTCAGATTGACGCGACTTGCACTTAAAAACACGCCATTCTGACTCTACCCCACACAAGCTTCACTTTGACACCTTCCACGACCCATTCAGACCCATAGCGGTCAATCTCTACCCCAAACACACACTCACATACCCCCCAAAATGCCTGCTTTCTATACTATGGCCAGACTGCGCATGTGCAGAATATTGAAAACGGACGAACTATTAGTCCAGTCGGATGCTCCTCCACGAGAGCTTCAAAATAAGACCTCGCACGATACCATAGGATCATTAGGGGCTCACCTAGACCCCAAAACGTCCACCCAGTATGGGCCTATACCCCCCATAGCCAGTATGGAGCTATATGAGCCTATATCCAGACCTACCCGGTACTTTTCGAAAAATTTCACCGTTTCGCTCGGGGACCCTTCCCATCGTGTTCTAAATGACGAGACGAGAAAAACAAATCCAAACAACCCATATCACAATGAACGTGTGTGAATTTCCCAGATTGGACCTATACCCCCATATAGCCAGTATGGGACTATATGGGCTATATGGTACTTTTCCAAAAATTTCACCGTTTCGCTCCAGGACCCTTCCCATCGTGTTCTAAATGACGAGACGTGAAAAACAAGACCAAACAACCCATATCACAATGAACGTGTGTGAATTTCCCAGGTTGAACCTATACCCCCATATAGCCAGTATAGGACTATATGGGGCTATATGCAGACCTCGGTGACTTTTCCCAAAAATTTCACCGATTCGCTCCGGGACCCCTCCCATTGTGTTTTTCTCGGTGAGACGTGAAAAACGAGACCCCACAACCCATAGTAACACCGACAAAAAATGTGACCACCCCTCCCCTCCCCCCATATAGTCAGTATGAGCCTATATACAGACCTCGGTGGCTTTCCCCAAAAATTTCACCGATTCGCTCCGGGGCCCCTCCCATTGTGTTTTTCTCGGCGAGACGAGAAAAACGAGACCCCACAACCCATAGTAACACCCACAAAAAAAACTTGACCACATATAGCCAGTATGAGCCTATATACAGGCTCGGGGACCCTTCCCATCGTGTTCTAAATGACGAGACGAGAAAAACAAATCCAAACAACCCATATCACAATGAACGTGTGTGAATTTCCCAGATTGGACCTATACCCCCATATAGCCAGTATGGGACTATATGGGCTATATGGTACTTTTCCAACAATTTCACCGTTTCGCTCCAGGACCCTTCCCATCGTGTTCTAAATGACGAGACGTGAAAAACAAGACCAAACAACCCATATCACAATGAACGTGTGTGAATTTCCCAGGTTGAACCTATACCCCCATATAGCCAGTACATGGGGCTATATACAGACCTCGGTGACTTTTCCCAAAAATTTCACCGATTCGCTCCGGGACCCCTCCCATTGTGTTTTTCTCGGTGAGACGTGAAAAACGAGACCCCACAACCCATAGTAACACCGACAAAAAATGTGACCACCCCTCCCCTCCCCCCATATAGTCAGTATGAGCCTATATACAGACCTCGGTGACTTTTCCCCAAAATTTCACCGATCCGCTCCGGGACCCATCCCATTGTGTTTTTCTCGGCGAGACGAGAAAAACGAGACCCCACAACCCATAGTAACACCCATAAAAAAAATGGACCACCCCTCCCCCCATATAGCCAGTTGAGCCTATATGGGGATATACCCATACAGGCATTTCCCCGTATATTGTGTATTGTAGGGGTAAAGTCCGTGTTCCGCTTTTTTGTGGAGAAATTTTTACATGCACCCACCCATGACTGGATGGCCCTCGAGGAGAGCTTCACTTTGACACCTCACTCGACCCAATCGGACCATGCAGCGTATTTGAAGTCTGGGGACTACTTTTTCTCCGCGGAAGCTTTTTCCCGCGACCGTATCACCACCCGACCGCATCACCGCGGAAGAATACATGCCCAGGGGCCCTTTGCCGGAACTATAGTGACTCGGAGTTACCTCCCCCTAGATTGGAACTCTTCTGTGTTGGAGGTAGTTTTTGGTCTCTTGGGCTGGTGGCGCCCCCTGGCGGAAGCTCCACGGGAACCAAGAGTTACCTCCCTGAAAAATATGACCTTAAATGCTCTTTCCCTACTACTATTATGGATTTAGAATACTGATCAGCGATACGGATTTGATATTTTTGGAACATCATGATGTCTTCCCGGCATCATTGAAAACTGTTGACCGCTTCTCTCTTGCAGGAAACAAGCCTATGTTTATGTATAGTATGATTGTCTTTTTGAATTTGGTGCTAATAGTGTTATATGGAATATGGAATAGGTCTTTGGATTATGGACGCGGATATTCTCTAATGGACGACGGCTGAATTATGAATGACGGACCAGACGCTTGTAATTCAGATTGTTGTTTTTTGTTTTTGTTTTTGTTTTTTTTTTTTTCAAAAAAATCAAATTCCGTTTGCGCTTTAACAAGGCGGACTACTTTTCGATAACAAATTATGGGTTCGTTTACGCGTAAGGAATTAGGCCAAATAGTGCTGCCTGATTCAGGAATAATTAGCAAAACACTTCAGGAAATCTCGTCAGTTTAGGCCGCTCCCCGCAGACATTTGTCGGAATAGACCTGAGCGGAGACTGCCAAGAGACGTGTTCGTGCCCAAAATAATAAATATAATGAGCTATAATTGTAGGGTTGGAGCTTTGTATGAAAATTCTCACTTATTGAAGGCGAAAAAAAAAACGCCCTGGCATTGTCTGCACAGTGGGTCTTCACAAATTTAGCTAAATAATATATAGCCCTCACCAGTAGAGGGCTATAGGTCGGCCCCAGTCACTTCCACCGAGGGTTTTAGATAATTTTATTACGAATCACCCACCTCTGAAACTGCCGTACATCTAATCTCTATCCCCTCCTGCGCACTATTTTAAAATCTTGCGCACTATTGTGAAATAGTGACGCATATATCGCCGTCTGAATTTTCCAGTCGAAAACTTCAACTCTCTACGCGCCATGTTGGTGACGTCACGGTATATGTGTGCTGGCCGTTTGGAATTGAACATGGCGCGTATAAAGTGGAAGTTGTCGACTGGAAAATTCAGACGGCGATATATTCGTTACTATTTCACAACAGTGCGCAAGATTTTAAAATAGTGCGCAGGTGGGGATAGAGATTAGATGTACGGCAGTTTCAGAGGTGGGTTCGTAATAAAATTATCTAAAACCCTCGCTGGAGGTGACTGGGGCCGACCTATAGCCCTCATACTCGTGAGGACTATATATTATTTAGCTACACAAATTAAGCCATGTAACCTTTGACGGAGATTAAAAGTGCGCGATTATCCGAACTGCTCCGTATCGGCATGATGGGAAATAACCCTGTTTGTCTATCGGGTAGCTGTGGAAGACTGAGACACAGCCAATTAGAGTTGAAAAGACGACTTTGCATTTCGTGAAATGGAACTTCTGGTGTAAATTACTGACAAGTAGATACTATAATAGACAACTGAGATCAAAACCTGCCACTGTGGCGGCCATGTTGATGAAAGTGTTCGTGTAGCATTTGTTTTTGTCCACCGGCGCAATGCGGCCGGTTGTGTTCTGTGGATTGTGCCTGGGTCTGCATGTGGTGGTGTCACTAAGGATTTCGTTCCATCATTCGTGAGTGTCCGTGCGAATTATATATGTGTTGGGACACGATAAACCTGAAAGGCTTTCGTATTACTCTGAAAGGAAATGGTACGATAAGGCGAGATTATGGCCTATACGTGGTGCAGTTGAAATCAAAATCGTAAAATATCCCAAAAATAATTTTGTTTTAATGTAATGGTAAGAGAAAATATGTGAAATTCTAGCACAATTGCGTTATGATAATAGTTATAACACGAAATTGAAGAAATTGATGTTGTGTTAAAAATAAGCACAGCAAAATATGACAATGGTGGCAATGATGAGGCTAATGCCAAATTAAAAAGAGTACTCAAGGCTGTACCCGACTTGATTTGGGGCACTATTCAGATGATCAAGGTATCCGGAGGAACAACTGTCCCATCCAGTACGAGCATGTCTGAAATTAATGTTGAAATATTGAGAAACATCGCTTGGAAGAAGGTATGCCGAATGCCTTGTACCAGAGAAAAGAACAAACCTATACAATTCATCACCACAGTACAAAATTGTGTTCAAGTGGGCTTGGGCTTTCGTCCATGTGAGTAGTAGGGAAAGAGCATTTCGAACCTCTTTTTCCAGGGAGGTAACTCTTGGTTCCCCTTTTTCTGCCAGGGGGCGCCACCAGTCCCGTATGACGTCACTTCCGGTCTGGGTGAATGGAGCGTGACCTTGCCGTATGACGTCACTTCCGGTCTGGGTGAATGGCATGTGACCTGAAGTAGTTGTAGAGAGAAGACGGGACGACGCGCGTTTTCCAGGGAGGTAACTCTTGGTCCCCTTTTTCTGCCAGGGGGCGCCACCAGTCCCGTATGACGTCACTTCCGGTCTGGGTGAATCGTGCGTGTGTATTCCTCCGCGGTAATGCGGTCTGGCGGTGATGCGGTCGCGGAAAAAAGCTTCCGCGGAGAAAAAGTAGTCACCAGACTTCAAATACGCTGCACGTTCCGATTGGGTCGTATGAGGTATCAATGTGAAGCATTCGTGAAGGGGCATCTGATGGGCTGGGTGTGGGGTTGAAATATCGTCATTCTGCGCAAGCGCGGTAGACCAAGGGTATGGAAATAGCCGTTTTGGGGTCTAGGTGGGCCACTAGTGGGTCGATGGAGTTGAGTGAAGTATCAATGTGAAGCATTCGTGAAGGCGCATCTGATGGACTGGATGTGGGGTTGAAATATCGTCATTCTGTGCATGCGCGGTAGACCAAGGGTATGGAAATAGCCGTTTTGGGGTCTAGGGCAGCCACTAATGGACCGATGGGGTCGAGTGAGGTATCCATGTGAAGCCTATGTGAGGGGACATCCCACTGGGTGGATGTGGGGTCGGAATATCGTCATTCTGCGCATGCGCAATAGACAAAGGGTATGGAAATAGACGTTTTGGGATCTAGGTGAGCCACTAATGAGCCGATGGAGTTGAGTGAGGTATCAATGTGAAGCCTAGGTGAGGGGGCATCCGACTGGACTAGTGCCTCGGCCGTTGTCCACATTCTGCGCATGCGCAGACAGGGAATTCTGGGAAAAGGGTGTGGAAATAGACGTGTTAGGGTTTAGGTGAGCCCCTAATGATCCTATGGTGTCGTATGAGGTCTTATTTTGAAGCTGTCGTGAGGGAGCATCCGCCTGGGCTAGTGTGTCGTTCGTTGTCAATAGTCTGCGCATGCGCAGTCTGGCCGTAGTATAGAAATAGACGTGTTGGGGTTTAGGTGGGCCACTAGTGGGCCGATGGGATCGAGTGAGGTATCCATGTAAAGCAGTCGTGAGGGAGTCTCCAACGGGCTGGATGTGACGTGGAACTGACGTCATTCTGCGCATGCGCAGTAAAGAAAGTGTATGGAAATAGACGTTTTGGGGTCTAGGCGAGTCACTAATGGGCCGATGGAGTCGAGTGCGGTATCCATGTGAAGCCTATGTGAGGGAGCAACCGCCTGGAGTAGTGTCTCGGCCGTTGTCCACATTCTGCGCATGCGCAGACCGGGAATTGTGGGAAACGGGTGTGGAAATAGACGTTTTTGTGGTCTAGGTGGGCCACTAGTGGGTCGATGGAGTCGTATGAGGTATCAATGTGAAGCATTCGTGAAGGGGCACCCAGTCATGGATGGGTGCATGTAAAATTAGGGGTATGACGTCACTTCCGGTTTGGGTGAATGGGGCGTGACCTGGGAACATGATAGGACATGTACTGACCTGTCTGTGGGGGTTTTCCCGCCAGAATTTCGCTGACGTCTGCGCCTGCATCCGGGTATGCATGAGGGTCTGTGTGTGAATGGGGTGTGACCTGGGAACATGATAGGAATGCATGTACTGACCTGACTGTGGGGGTTTTCCCGGCCCCGGCCCGGCCCGCCCGGGCGGGTTACTCCGGCGGCAGCGCGCGCGCGCGGGTTCTCCAGCCGCACGCGCGCGCGCGCGTCATCACCGGCAGTGCGCGGATGAATGTCGGGTCAAAAGGTCAAAGGTCACATCCAGGTCAAAAGGTCCAAGGTCTCCCTTTCGGCAAGGTTCGGAGACAATGTTGCGGCATCGATATACAGAGCTTGAACCCCAAAAGGGATTGTAAATTAACCTGGGAAGGATGGGCAGTTCCATTTGGACCAATCAGCGGTCGAGAAAAAGAGCCAATGAGCGATCGATAAAAGAACCAATGGACGGGTACTAGAATTTTGCTCACGTCTGCGCCTACATCCGGGTACTGGGATGCTTTCGCCTACGCCCGCGCCTACATCCGGGTTCTTGTACACCCGGGTAATGTTTTCTGGGCATGGATGGGTTAGCTTTGGCTCCATTCTACGCCACTAATTGGCTAATACGGTGTTCAAAGCCAGTTTCATGCATTATGCTCATATAGAAAACACACAAGACAGGGTTTTTTGGTGAGATCTCATTTTTTTATTCAGTGAACAACAACAACGTGAGAACAACCACGTGAAAACTGAAGCCCAGAACAAGGGGCTTGTACATTGAAAGAACTGAAGCCCAGAACACACCCTGCATACCAAACGGCTGCTCCAACTTCCGCCGGAGGGTGAACTTCCGCCGGAGGGAAGGGCGTGAAAAATGGTAGGACAACTTGTTGATGTTTACGTTGATATGTCAGAACCATACCCTATCAACAATATCACATTGTCTCAGTCGTTAGATGGTACGTTTATTTAACTAGCTGACGTGTTTTTGAGAACGGGATAATTCTAAATAGACAATTACATCCATTAGAAGCCGAATCTAGAAACCTTTCTTAGAAAAACTACATCAAATATGCATTTTATCTAATTGATCAAGAATATACCTACGATCGTTGTGTAGAACGAGGTTGCCTTTTAATGGCAGTATAATATTTATATGTGAAAAAGAAGAATTTCGATAATTTTGAGACTCATGAATATGACCTGTGTGGAAGTGGTGATACAACATACGGCGGAGTGAGATCTGATTACCGCCGGAGTCAATAATAATATGATACAGTTACCGCCGGAGTATCTAACAGGCACGGCGGAGCACAATTTTCTAGGTTGTCCGTCTGTATAAGTCTTATGAGGGTCTCAAAAATAAAACATGAAGGCTGAACCGAAAGTGTTGGATATCTTAAAGTTTTAAGAAATGGACAGGCCATGCAATAAAAAACATAACAGTCGGTTGAAGAAGACTTTGATCGGTCCAGAGCGCCAGTGAATTTGTTAGCGGCTCTGAGCACCGACCGTGAATAAGTAACATGTGCGTTCATATGCATGATGCCGTTTGATGTTCACGTTATTTTATCAACGAAACAAAAAATTAGTTTGCTTCGTACGAATTCGTTGTTCGTTTGTCCAATTTGTCATACACGCTAGGTTGTTTCTGGGTGCATTCTACCTTTCCCGGTCCGTACCCAACCTTGTGATTAAGCTTCCGGCGGCCCCTGGACCCTCGCCTAAAGTGATATGATAGTGGCCGTACCACTTTGAATTTGCTTCCGACGCCCCTGTACCTTAACCCTACGTGGCCGGGGAGGGGGGCACTTTACGCCCCCCCCCCCCACTGTTGGTTTTTTGCTCGTATCTCCGAAACGACAAAAGATTGAGAGCTGAAACTCCGTGACTTTTCCGATTATCATATTGGGGTCATTTTGAGCCTATTTGCCGAGCAGAGGATCATGGGTAAATTCAAAATGGCGGACATGGGGGGTACCAGAAAAGTGATGTTTTCGCCATATTTCTTCAAAAATTACACAAAAATTCGCATATTGATTCAACGCGATTCTATGCATTTTACTGAAACCATATGTCTTAGCATCACCAAAAAACATCCCCTGATTTTTCCCGCTCCCTCTCTTCCCCCATTAACCCTACCAGTCCTGGGGGAGGGGAACCCCGATATCTCCAGAACGCCAAAAAATGAAGAGCGGAAACTTCGTCACGTTATAGGTTATCATTATTATCATTTTGAGCCTATTTGCATAACCTCACGAGCAGAGGATCATGGGTAAATTCAAAATGGTGGCCATGTGGGGTACCAGAAAAAGTGATGTTTTCGTCATATTTCTTCAAATTTTTTACTTTTCTGTATAGAAAAGTGGGCAAAATTTATTTCATTTCATACCAGATTATTATTTACTAATTTATCATGCAGTTTTTGCGAAGAAAAAGCAAAGTAAAAAATTCGAAGATTTTTATCAAAAATCGTCCAAAAACGCCCTTTTAGAAAATGACGTCTGTGACGTCATCATGGCGGCCATCTTGGATTTTTTTTACATTTTCTTGTAGAGCTTGACCCAAAGATGTAGTGTGGTAAGTTTCAGCCCTCTAGCCTTAGAGATAGCGAAAATATTTAGTGGGGGGGGGCACTTTCCCCCCCCCCCCAAGGCTGCGATACATCCCAAATCGCCCAGGCCAGATAGGGTTAATCCAAAACAAGTCGAAAATAGGCTGTACTGTCTAGAAAGCACAATTTTAAATCTAGATTTAAGAATATCCCCGACCTACTACAGAGAAGAAAGTTAGTTCCGTTAGTTCACTCTACAAAAGTTCTTGTAAGTCCAAATATACCGTCAAAATGCAACAGGACCCTATTTACTAAATATAAGTATAAAAATCTCAGTAGAGACCATAAAAAGTGATTAATTCCATTTCAAAAACCATTCTACTTTTTGTTGTACATCAGTCTAAAAAATACAGTTCTCGAAAGTGGGAAATAGCTGTCAAAATGCCAGAACGCGCCATTTCACGTTTAGATTTTCAAAAACAATTCCAGGAACCTTCACAGAAAAACACAAAAACTATCAAAATACGAGCGATAATTGAGAGATGATTTGCGATTTTATCCATCGGGAATTGGCCAGAATGCGTCTCCGGCTGCCTAGAACCCCAGAGCTTCCGGGGCCTAGCCGGTCCCCAGTCTAACTAAAATCAGATCCAATATAATCACAGGGTCTAACCAAATACTATCTTTATTACCTAATTTTTCCATAAATCGTGTAGTTTAAACAACTCAATAAACTCAGAAATGGTTATCTATTACGGTACTTCTTGTTCAGAAACGCTTAATGGTGCTCTAAATAGATGCTCTCAACAGTTTTTGAGGGTTATCCGATACTATAGACTGTATCTGACGGATACACATTCGCAACATTCTCACGGCGTCAGATTGTATATCTCATACTGTCAGAAATTTGGTTGTTTCATCGACAGTTTAGGGGGTTACACAGGGGAGAATGATTCGCCAAAGAGACCGGAAAATTACAATGCTGACGAAAACGCCTAGGCCAATACACGAGTTGGCACGATGGGCGTAAATGTCGAGGATAAAATTAGTGACGATCATGGCTATGTCTGCATGGTTAACATATAGTAAAGTGGCCTGATCGTGTACATAGACAAACGCAGTTAGAGATTAGATCCTCCGGCGGTAATCATATCTTCGAGACATGTTCCTCCGGCGGTATTTGTATCATATACGAACATGCATGGGCTAGAAAATCTAACATTGACCGAAGTACATTGAACTATTTGAAACTACAGTCTATCACCCTGCTGTTAAGGAACTATTCTTCATATATCTATAACTTATTTACAAAGATAGATGATTTTTTAAGCATCTAATCACTGTTATGATGCAATCTAGCTCTTAATGTAAGATAAAATGAATTGTAATTAAAAAATAATACAAGGACGTGTTGAAAATTTCACACGAATTGCTAACGCGTTCCCTTGAGAACATTTTCTCATTCAATTTTCGAGTAGTAAATACGTGAAAACTACCAAAAAAATGAAAAATCTGAACTTACTTAGCTTCTCAAATTTGTAATTTCCCTCCGGCGGAAGTTGGAGCAGCCGTTTGGTATGCAGGGTGTGCAGAACAGGGGGCTTGTACATTGAAAGAACTGAAGCCCAGAACAGGGGGCTTGTAAACTTAAGCCCAGAACAGGGGGCTTGTACATTGAAAGAACTTAAGCCCAGAACGGGGCTTGTACATTGAAATGATGGGCGGCCCAGTCATATACGAGTACATCGCGGTCCTCGGCCTTGGGGTACTCGTCAAACATCTGTACGATAGTAGATAAGGTCCTTCCCCGGCATCGATGGTACAGGTAAAACAAGCAATATTGTCCGCACACGCTACTGGTCAGGCTTTGCAACGTTTGACTGTTCCAACACCACGTCTCTGTACCTTGATCCATGAAGTCTGTTAAATCGGGATGGAGGGATGGCAGGCCATACGGGTCAAAGTATTCGCCCTGCTGTTCTGTCAAGTACACGGCCACCCAATGTTCACCGGGCCGATCCATCGGGTCCGTGTTGAGAACGTATGCAGCAGGATACACACGGTCTAATGGGAACACATCTCGGGCGAACACCCCTTGAAAGACCATACGTGTCCCTGGGTCATTCTCCAGCACGGTGGTTATCTGGTCTGTATCCATGTTAGGTGGAAAAGTCACACAGGACGTTGCGCGCCTTGTCCACTTGAATGATGTTGTCAAACTCGGCGTAGCAGATCACATTGACGGTGGTCCCCAGGGCTCGTGCAAGGCGGATTTCCAACCGTAAATTGCCTTGCTTGGCCAGGGCCAGCTGATGGTCGTTCTCTAAGGTGGGGGTCAGATCGAAACAGAACAACGTGTATCCGTTCGCGTAGTCCTCCCGACTGATCAAATTCCCTTCGTCCTGGTTGATTTGACCGGTGGCTGTAAACAGGCTCTGATAGGCTCGAATGAAATTCCTGCGCCCAAAGTTCGGTGTTAAGGCCGTGGCTGGGACCTGTTGTCCATCCACATGCAGGACCACAAAATTGATGCCGAAATGTTTAAAGTCAAACGGATTCTCTGGGTAGGCTCCGCTGAAACTGGTATTTTCCACACAGGCCAGGATCAATCGCTTGGGTAGTTCCCCCAGGAACAGGTTTCCTTTGTTGGCGCCCATATTTCCAGCAGGCACAGAGAACACTTTGGTTTGTACACGTCGGATAGGGTACTGGGCTGGTTTTGTTTCCAAGGCTTTCATGTGTCCCAATTGAACGGCTGGATTCGGTTTCACTTTTCGGACATACAGGACTGCGTCTTGGATAACAATCTTATAGTCAGCTGCATGCCCATCTACGTTAGTGGCCATCAAGGCGAAGGTCGGAGGCGCCCGTATCAGTCGGATTTTGATGGGGATCTTGTTCAAGAGGTACCGGTCTTGCATGAACATGTCTGCGTGTAGTCGACCCATGAGATCCACCGAGGCACCGTTCGCAGTGAAAGCTTTCCGTTTGTTATATCCCACATTGTCCACCGTGTCCATGTGCTCGGGTGTGTCCTGGTGGAATAAAGCGGCTGTCAGCTGAGATTTTTTAGCCCCGCGGCCATACGACAACAGTGTCTCGATGTAGGCTCGATAGGGGTACGTGTTGGTCGAGTCACTGATGAGTTTGTCGCTGAGAAAAATATCCACCTGTTGAAACATCGAGTGCAGCCTGAGATTCGTCGGGCCCACCGTTGCAGCTTGGATGATTCTGGAGCCATCCCCATTGACCACCTTGGCTTTCACATACAAGTATGTATGGGCTAAATCCACATAGGCCGTATCCGCATTACTGATGGTGAACTCGATGGGCCCTGTTTCGTTGATGCTGGAGAGCGGGATATGCTCCACCCATAATCCTTGTGCGGCACTGGTCTGTGTGGGCGGCACGGTCCACAAATCAAATTCACTGTTGGTGGAGGGACAGGACTCTGCGTGGGTCAAGGACATGTTTAAGAAAAGATATCCTGGGTCTTCGATGTGCGTCGTCGCTGGGTCGGTCGTCGACTGGTGCGTGGTCTCGGTGGGGCAGCTCTTTTATTCCCTACGGTGCGTTGTGCTTGGCCACCAAGACGCCTCCCGCTTCTTTGGCCCGCCGTTTCAAGGCTTCTTTGGGTGCCGTACCCCCCAAGACATCACCGGCCACTTGCAGTCCACTGCCTACCGCTTGTTTGCCGATTGCTTTCACCCCACGCGTCACCAAGGGCAGGAACGTTTTGACAATGCTGCCGAGTATGTTCCCCAGCCCATGTCCTCGTTGCATGCGTGCACCACTAAAGACCGGAAAGCCACCCCCGGCCTGTTGGGCATAATAGTCCATATAGCTGCGTGCATCGCACTCGTAAGGTACTTTCATTATGCAAAGTGGAGAGCACGTGCTTGTCGAAAATGAAGTGTCAGCACCACTTTTCCTCGTTCGAATGCCACCGGTCGTCCCGTGTCATCTCTTATATCCACCGTGATAGTGTTGATGTCGGTTTGTCGTACGGGCAGGTAGAGCATGTGGGTGAAACTGTGGGTGATTTGATCTCCATACGTCTTTTTAATGGGGACCACCCGTAACAGAGGTATGTTGATATCGCCCACGATGTGGTTATCGACTACGTCCGAGTAGACGTAGAGTCCGTACACACCCGACTTCATATCCATCGGGATCTGGCCATGGTCCTCGGATGGACCCGTGTAGGTCGCGTGAGCGAGACCCAGCATTTGCTGTAGGATAGGACTCAGTACGACACTCACGTTGGCGGTGAGAAGGATCTGTGCCTTGTCGTTGTGTGCGTTGTAATCGAAGTCCACGTGATTCTTGAAGGGAAAGGATTTGATGGGTTTTTCGGGTGTTTTTGCCTTCGTAGGTCACCTCGTACCACACTTCATTGGCTCGCACGTTGCACCACGAGTAAGGGTATTGGATATCCACGAGGCCACATTCCCATCGTCCAGGTAAATGCAACGGTTGCGGTAACTGGGTGGCGTACTTGGCCACGGTGTTGTCAGGAAACACATCCAGCGAACTGTTACTGGGTAGGGTGAGGTAAAACATGGCGACTGAGCTGTCCTGCTGCTGCTGTTCGTTTTAATAGGTGTTCCAGGCCTTGGGCGGTTGTGTCCGGCGTCGTGTTCGTCGCGGTGACTTGCTACGTGTCACGGCTCTGGAGATGTGGGGTGTCCTGATCGAGGGTGGTTTTTTAAAGGCCTGAAAAGAAGGTGCCCGTTGTGGTGGTGTTTTGGGGGGTGACTCCGGTTCCCACTCGGCTTCCCAAGGTTGTGGAGTCTGTCGTGGTGCACGACTCGGTGAGTCACGCTGCATAAAGGCCCAGCGGTGGGGGTTCCCCACCAATTCCTGTGGTACATGCATGTCTTTCAAGCCTTGAGCGAAGACCTCCCATCCTCTAGGATCCGTGTGCGACCTGCGTTGACGCATCAGGTCATTCACTAGACTAGTGTCCCCGGGACCACCTGATTCTGTACCAGTAGTTCGCCTTTATCATTCCAAGTCATGTTAGGATTCTGTTTCATCCGTTGTAATACCAGGCCAGCTTGTTTCTTGAACGATGCAGGTGCACTCTTCAGCACTTCGTCTTCCACCCACTGTGGGGCTGTGGGTGGTACCCCTGGTAATGGCGGCTGTTGGAGCGGTGCTGAGGTCGGCGGTGTGTCACGTGGTGGTGGTGGTGGTGGTGGGGTAGAGAGGGTTTTGTATTGGTCCATGAACGTCATGTACCGTTGAAGGGTCTCATTGTACCGTTGTACTTTCTCACTGTCGCTTAACCCCGATCTCTGTAAGATCTGTTGCATCTCTCCATCGAGGGTGTTTATGGTCTTCACCGTAGGTGGGACAGGTTAGGGCGATTGGAGGTTTCGAAGGAACCGTGGTTCGACGAGGGCCATTTTTTTCGTGTGATTCATTGTCGGCCGAAGAGTCCACCCAATACTGGACCCAACACGGAAGCGGCCAACGGTGCTAAGATGGCCCCGAGAAAGCCGCCTTTCTGTAACACCTTTTTCTTTTGTGTTTGAGAGACTCGCTTCTGGACTAAGGTTCAGAGACCTGTCTTATGCTTGGTCAACTTGGTCTTCTGAGCCGGAGTCAGTGGTACGTTGCCTTTTAACAGGTTGTACCCGATCTCGCACAGACAGCGTACACGGTCAGGGTCCGCACCGCGTACAATGGTTCGGACCAACTCGGCTGGGGCCGTCTTCAATACACGGAGCGTGGGAGCGTGCTTCCGTACTCGCGCAGACATCATGTACAACTAATGCCAGAACCCACAACTCTGCCCTTTTTATCTACCTCAGAGAACAGAGACAAAGTCAACCATGCTGTGGTATTCATTCTTTTTATTATCCCCATCATCAAACACACACTCCAGCTGGGGGAGCCACTGTGGGTGTGTTTACATTATTTTTGCATGTACACGTGGTGGGCCTCTCCGAGAAAGATGCCGGTCCGTAGTCGAAGGTGGTCGGGGGTGGCTTGCTTGAGGTCGAAGAGCATATACCCGTGCTGAGGGGTTGTAGCATCTTTAAAGGCTTCCAACGCAAACGGTGTGCGGCCAGGATACATCTGTCTCGCCAGGTGCAGCAGTTGAGTGGTATCTCTCGTGTTTTTGAAGACCACCAGGTAGTGGGCATTTAAGCTGATGTTCCGATGTTCTTTGTGTTTACTGAACAGATTCTGCACAATGTAGATGATGCTGGGCCATTGATGGTGGCTGCCTTTGGTAAAGAGTTGGGTGACCCGCGCATCCGTCTCCGCCATGAGATCATCCAGAACCACCAAGGTGTCGGGTTCCAAATCGGCCAGGTTGGGTAGGCCTTTCACGAACGTGATGTGGAGCATTGCTGCAAACGCCGCCTGCCATTCTCCGTAACACCACACGACTCGGGCAATGGGTGGGGTGATCATGCTGTCGGCGTGTTGAAGGAGCTTCCGGACGAAGTGCGTTTTGCCGGAACCCGTCGGTCCTGCGATGACGCAAGTGAAGGGATGCTGCCACCGAGGGTCCATGGTTCGAGCTGTATGCGCTGTCGTGGTAACCAGCTCTTGTAAATTTCGTACGAGTGAACTGGAGTGGTGGTGGTGGGTACAACGTCGGTCGTCGTTGTCTGTTCACTGTGAGTGATGATGGTGGTGGGTATAACGTCGGCCGTCGTTGTCTGTTCACTGTGAGGGATGAAATCCGGTGGGTTTTCAGACGTAGTGGGTGTACTTGGTGTAGTTGTGGAGCTTGGTGTGGAGCTCGTTGTGGCTTGTACACGGGGTGTGGTGGTGACTGGGCTCGTTTCGATCACGGAGGTGACTGGTGCTATCTGTAGACTGGTTTCACTGATGGCTGGTGTTCTCAGTTGGTTAAGTAGCGTGCTGACATAGGCTACGTCGTAAAATACACCTCCGTACAACACACTCAACAGGGTTAGCACTATCACCACAAAGCCCACTTGCGCTTTGCGCGTTTTGGGAGACGCTGTGTTCAGAGGCAGCTGCTGTTTGTCCATAGCACCGTGGTCAAACGTGGAATGAAGGATGACGGTAGTGGTGTCTGGCTTTATAGTCGTTTCACCTGGTTGGCAGCGACCCAGGAATTGAAGGAACTGGGCCAGCCTTGGCATTTGACGAAATGAAACAGTTTGCCACGTCGACATTCCGTTTTCAAAATCTGCTCCACCGTGTAGTAGTCTTGCTGTGTTTTTACGACAGGCTGTAATTCCATCTCGTAAAACGTCCCTAGCAACGGTTCCCCTTGAAGATCTTCCAGTTCATAGACTCGCTGCTGTTGGGGTAGGCACCGTTTAATCAGGAAGTGCTCATCGCTCCAGTTGGGCAAGTAGCTTTTCTCAAATTGACCTTTGACTTTACTGATCCGTAAGGGTCCCCGACCTTGTACACCGCCTTCGGCGTTCGCTGCGATGGCCTGGGATACAAGACACGCCGGACTTGGGCTTCATTGCGTTTGGTCACGGTAATAGGGGCTCTCTCTATACTCCGATGATAGGCTCGATTGTAACCACTCACAAGTTTCGGGAGAACATCGATGTACCGCCTTGTATTCTTATAGGTGAAATATTTATACATGCGGCCTTTGAATGTCCTGTTGAACCTTTCCACGACGGAAGCCTTGGTCTCGTTGTACGTATGGAAGAAAAACGCCTTCTGGGCTTTCAGAAACTGTTGGAACAGTCTGTTGAGGAATTCCGTGCCTTCGTCGGTTTGCAAATACAAAGGTTTGCGCCCGGTCCTGAAGATGTCTTTGAACGCCGCTATGAGATTCGCCCCCGTTTTCGTCCGGATGGGTACCACCCACGCATACTTGGATAGGATATCGATGCACGTCAAGATATATCGATTCTCATCGTTGTGTTTGGCAAAGGCGCTCATATCGACCAAATTCGCTTGCCACTGGGCCTCTAGTCCTCCCACGATGACCCGGTTCCGTAGAAAATGGCGACGGACAGATCGATGTAAGGTATAGGTGTCTTGTTTTCTTAACCAATCTCGGATTTGGGCACGTTGTATCCCCTGGGGTTTGGCCGCTCGATATAGAGCCGACAATGCACTATAGGCCGCCGGACTGTCGGGACTGTAGTATAAGTTATCCAACACCTTCTCCCAGCGCTTCATGGTGACAAATGATGATGGATCCTGGCTCTATCGTTTATTTATAACGGGTATATCTTGGGCCGGAGTTTCTTTCTGATTTTCTTCGTTGGCTTCCACAGTGTCCATGGTAAATGACCAGTCCAACTCGTCTGATGACCGCTTGATAAGCACTTGATCCACATCTACCACGGCATCTTCCAATGCAGACCATAGATCAGGGTGAAGGGTAAAATGCACTGTACCCCCATCTAGCCGAGCCAATTGAGCAAAGAAAGGGCCGTGTCGGATGTACACATCGTGACACAAGTGGATGAGGTCGCCGTCCAGTTCACCAGACAACACCCGTTTGAATTTGGTCCAGCCCTCCCGGGACAGACGAATGTGGGCCGGGCACGGTTGTGTAGGGTCCGCATCACAGATGTCTCCCACCTCCTCCATGATATCGACCATATCCGCATACACGTGCAGGAATCCCTCGGGGGTCAAGCTGAGATACGCCCGTATTATATGCTCCGTCATGGTCAGTACGTGAATGGTACCAGATTTGACTGTCTCTCGTATATATAGGGAGAACCCCGTGAGATCAAAGGATCGGGTGGTCATGTCACTGGGCTGACTGAGTCTAGCCGGGTAATCAATGGCATCGTCGTCTGGTTCATGGCTAGACATTTGTTCATTGGGTTCTGCCGCCGCTTCTCTCAGGGCACGAGCCCACTCCAACTAGTCTGATGACCGCTCGTCCGGTGTAAACAGCTGGTCCACGATGGGCACCACTTTCTCGAAGGCTGTCCACAGATCGGGGTCTAGGGTGAAGCTTCGCGTAGGGTCTTGGTAGCGGCCCAGGCGTGGGAAGAAGGGTCCACGGTGTACGTATATGGCATTGTCTATGTGGATGAGGTGTCCGTCGAGCTCGCCGCTCAACACCCGTTTAAATTTGGTCCAGCCGTCATCGTGTAGCGTAACCGTATTCGATACGGTCTCAGCGCGCGACCAGCAAACATCTCCACGGTCTTCCACTAGGGTGACTTTATCTTCATAGACGTGTAACCCCACCCGGGGTGTAAGGGGAAGGATGGCTCGTAGAACTGGTGACATGGTTGACCCAATGACGAACGGTGAATGACGCACACTGTGTCTGGCCCTCGTATTTATAGTCGGGTCCTACTGTCAATGCCACAGCTCCAGGGTCAATAGGGCACAGGCCATGACTAGGCCAACCAGCCGTCGCTGATTCCAGCGTGAGCGCTCGTGGTCCATAGCCCGAGTATCAGGGATGGCTGTCATAGTCCAGTAGTGGTGAGTGATGGCACACCTCTCCATCGAGTGCACTCTGTCGAGGACTGCTTCTGTGAACTCGTTCAGGATCTGGCGTCGCCCCTCGTTGTCGTCGCCATCTGAAAACATGGACCGAACCACTGCTCGGTAACCCTTGAGTGAATTAACCACGGTCGCATGCTGTAAAATGCGAGTCACATAGGGACGGGTGTCCGTCATGGCTCTGCAACCGTAGGAATGAAGGTGTGGGATCCAGAGAGACGTGTTTTATAGACCATGTCACACATGCGCGCCTAGATGTAGCTCTACGGGTGTAGTCCGTGATACGTACTATTCTGATGGGTTAGTCCAAAAAAGAGAGCAACAACAACACAGATCAATCCTTTTATTATGCGTGAATCGGGCATAACCTGTGAACATCATAGGAATGCATGTACTAACCTGTCTGTGGGGTTTTTCCACAATGTCGTTCACCTTCGTGTCTTTTCGGGTACGTCCGTGTCTTTTCGGTAAAGTCCGTGTCTTTTGGGTAAAGTCCGTGTCTTTTCGGTAAAGTCCGTGTCTTTTCGGTAACGTCCGCCATCCGGGTATATATGAGAGTATTGAGGTGGGCGACTGTATGTGACGTGTTGTATGTGTTTTTCTCGGCGACGTCCGTGTCTATCATCCGGGCACATCAGGCCTGCGCCTGCATTGGGGTATGTATGAGGGTCTTCATGCGCGCGCGCGCTGCGGATTCACCCACGTACTTCCGGATAACCCGCGCGCGCTGCGGCATCAGATCACCCCCGCGCGCGCGCGCGCTGCGGCCGCAGTAACCCGCGCGCGCGCGCGCGCTGCGGCCGGGGCGGGCCGGGCCGGGGCCGGGAAAACCCCCACAGACAGGTCAGTACATGCATTCCTATCATGTTCCCAGGTCACACCCCATTCACACACAGACCCTCATGCATACCCGGGTGCAGGCGCAGACGTCAGCGAAATTCTGGCGGGAAAACCCCCACAGACAGGTCAGTACATGTCCTATCATGTTCCCCATTCACCCAAACCGGAAGTGACGTCATACCCCTAATTTTACATGCACCCATCCATGACTGGGTGCCCCTTCACGAATGCTTCACATTGATACCTCATACGACTCCATCGACCCATAGTGGCCCACCTAGGCCCCAAAACGTCTATTTCCACACCCGTTTCCCACAATTCCCGGTCTGCGCATGCGCAGAATGTGGACAACGGCCGAGACACTACTCCAGGCGGTTGCTCCCTCATATAGGCTTCACATGGATACCGCACTCGACTCCATCGGCCCATTAGTGGCTCGCCTAGACCCCAACACGTCTATTTCCATACACTTTCTCTACTGCGCATGCGCAGAATGACGTCAGTTCCACGTCACATCCAGCCCGTTGGAGACTCCCTCACGACTGCTTTACATGGATACCCCACTCGATCCCATCGGCCCACTAGTGGCCCACCTAACCACAACACGTCTATTTCTATACTACGGCCAGACTGCGCATGCGCAGACTATTGACCACGAACGACACACTAGCCCAGGCGGATGCTCCCTCACGAGAGCTTCAAAATAAGACCTCATACGACACCATAGGATCATTAGGGGCTCACCTAAACCCTAACACGTCTATTTCCACACCCTTTTCCCAGAATTCCCTTGCGCATGCGCAGAATGTGGACAACGGCCGAGACACTAGTCCAATCGGATGCCTCCTCACCTAGGCTTCACATTGATACCTCACTCAACTCCATCGGCTCATTAGTGGCTCACCTAGATCCCAAAACGGCTATTTCCATACCCTTTGTCTATTGCGCATGCGCAGAATGACGGTATTCCGACCCCACATCCACCCAGTGGGATGCCCCCCTCACATAGGCTTCACATGGATACCTCACTCGACCCCATCGGTCCATTAATGGCTGCCCTAGACCCCAAACGGCTATTTCCATACCCTTGGTCTACCGCGCATGCGCAGAATGACGATATTTCAACCCCACACCCAGTCCATCAGATGCGCCTTCACGAATGCTTCACATTGATACTTCACTCAACTCCATCGACCCACTAGTGGCCCACCTAGACCCCAAAACGGCTATTTCCATACCCTTGGTCTACCGCGCTTGCGCAGAATGACGATATTTCAACCCCACACCCAGCCCATCAGATGCCCCTTCACGAATGCTTCACAATGATACCTCATACGACCCAATCGGAGCGTGCAGCGTATTTGAAGTCTGGTGACTACTTTTTCTCCGCGGAAGCTTTTCCGCGACCGCATCACCGCCAGACCGCATTACCGCGGAGGAATACACACGCCCGATTCACCCAGACCGGAAGTGACGTCATACGGGACTGGTGGCGCCCCCTGGCAGAAAAAGGGGACCAAGAGTTACCTCCCTGGAAAACG